>JAQBSW010004358.1:0-70279 GCA_029291075.1 Eudiplozoon nipponicum
ATTTAGTTCGTTTTAATCTTCCTATTTGCAGAAATAAAAAGAAATGTTATCAGATACAAGAAACATTTCTTTCTCATTATTTTCTCAAGTATTCACTAATGAACATATCTTTATATATAAATTGGAAAGCAAAACAAGATAGAAATATGTGAACATAGAGAGAGTGTGAAAAACGGAAACCAATCACGCCCTTGTAAGTTTATAGTAATCCAACACTCATATTCTTTTATTTGAGCGAGTTTCTTATTCTGATTCGTGCAACCTTCACTTCCTGCAATTATTTAATGTTTTATTCCAAATCGAGACTTGATTTTTCCACGACTGTGTCATTAATTATGTTTAAAGTAACCGTAAATGTCCAGCAGGTCTATAACAGCGATGCAACACCTGATTTTCAATCTGATTACCGATTGTATTTTTAACAGTCAGCGGTGGAAATATTTTCAATTCCATAATAATTCGGACGCCCAATTAATAAGTAGTATTTCAACCATTTGAACTTCTCGAGTAGGCATTCTGTAGTGATTGAAACACCTGTGTAGCCATCATAAATCGCTCCATCATCATAAAGCCAACGCATCCTTATGGTTTGTTATCCATCACGTGGGTGCGCTGAGCCCAACAACAAGTTTTTCGTGAATAGAGACCACATTGTGCTATATTTCTTACACTAATTACGCTCTTTTCTGTTTAGTTTTTGAAAGACAGCTGAAACCTATTGAGCCTTACGTTTATTCGTACATGAATCGAAACGTCACTGTGCTATTTTCCCTTGGCTGTGCTCCAAAAGTGTTCATTGCCTTCGATTGGTGGCTGTAATGAACTCCTGGCGCTAATGAAGCTGATATTACACATGTGTCTGACAATCTCTAACAAGCAGTGCACGGCTCCAAGTCTGAGGGCAGCAAATTTCGTTTCGCACACCGGGGTGAAATTGTCTATCGACAACTCAATTTCAGATGGCAGTTGAGGAATTTTTGTAAATTTCCGGAGGCCGACAATCGAACAGATTAAAAACACTAAAAGGAAACCCTCCACCACCGAGAAGGCATATTTAAAGGTTAAACCGGTGCCAGCGTAAAACGTCGAGGACAACGCAACTCTGCGCTGCCTAGCAGACAACATTTTATTGTGTAACGGGAAAAAGCGCCACCACGAACGAAATGTGAATTAGTGCTGGGAGTACTACTCGCATTGGATTGTCGATGAAATTCGTAGTTACATCCATGGAGCCAGTTTATCGCTTCACGGAAGCGAGCCACCGTAAGACAAATTAAGTAGAAACGCGAAGTGAATAAAAGAAAAATTAATAAATGTATCCGTATACCTGTTAAATTGGATCAGCTCCCTATCATCCATTTGTGCAACCTTGTTTGTCTATACAATTGCAATAGCTGCACAGTGTGGAGAATAATTAGACCCAGCCAAATGCTCGCATTGACTTAAATGAAAATTTTTTTGCGAAACTGAATTAATCAAAATTACCTGATCTGCGTTTTAACTAGCGAAGTTTCTGTCCCAGTAGTTTTTATTCTTCAACAAAATATTTCGGCTATCTTTATGGGCAGCCTTCTTCAGTTGGTGCATCATCACCAGTTTTACAAAACATAGTAATGAAGCATTGACTGACTGCTAACCGTAATTGAGACTTGCATCTCCTTCTTCTTAAGCATTATGCTCAAATTAAACGAACATTGTTCGCGCGGGCAGTGATAACAGCTATTTAAATCGCGTTTGCGATCTTGATACAAATACCGGTAGCAATAGATATGTCAAAAAGTGAATCATCCAGTAGACCAGTTTTGTCCTGAATATAAACTTTTCACGTACTGCGGCAGACTGGCTCCGTAGTTAGAGCAACAGACGGCGAAGCAGATGTGCTCATGTTCGAGTCCTTTTCGTGGCAAATTCTGGACAGAACGTGATGAGTTCCCAATAAGGACGAAACCAGTCAACTGGATGAATTGCCTTTACCACACTACACAATGCTTCGTTTATACTGAAAATGCATTTTTATAATGGGACCGGTGTTTACATCAAGATCGCAACCTAGATTTAAATAATTATGCTTAAATATTCGGTTTGATCTTCGTAAACATAATTTTCGTTGGGCTTTGGTGATGACCGCGGTAGATCGAAATTAATTAACACAACTTCATCTATTATTTAAATTTTTCTTTTTTGACACTTTCGTGATGAATTTTGCCAGTCAAAATAAGCTTGACGAAACGGTTAAACTTTGAGCGGCTTTTAGCACTGATTGGCATAAATACTTTTCAGTAATCAATTTTTATTTGTGCGTAAGCGAAGTCTTCCTGATACTACAATGCATCAGCTAATAAAAACTCGTTTAAACTACATTTACAGACCGTGACGAGCGGAAGGAGATCAAATGAACAAATTGATCGCTCTGGAATTCAGTCAAAAGCGAATGAGGACAAGAACTTCTCCTGCCAAGGTCAACGTATGCTAATTGAGCAGCCTGATGCCTACTCCTCGAGTAGTCGTGCTCGCGTCATAGATATGGACGACAGCACGGATCGCTCTGTCGGTGACAATTCAGTTCAGGCCATATTCCAACTACTGGATGACGGCAATTCATCGCTTGGATAGCTCAAATTATGCTCTTGTGTTGCAAAATCCATTAAAAATTAATCGTTTGTGTATACTTATGAAAATTATATTGTTTAGTAAATAAATGGGCACAAAATATTTTCAAGTCTGGTACACAGGGGCTGGAATTTATTCAATTAAGTTATTTTGCGTTGAACGCACCCATGTGATGCATTATTATCACGGAAAAGCAAACACAGTTTTATATATATATATATATATATATATATATATATATATATATATATATATATATATATATATATATATATATATATATATATATATATATATATATATATATATATATATATATACGTAATCGCATCAATTGTGCAGAATTTTACAGCTAGATTGGGGGAAAGTGTCGAAAAAATTGTTTTAAATGTACGGTAATGAAAATAAAAATCCGCAAAACTGAATAACCCGAGAATCTCGTTTGTTGACAAAAATGATTTCCATAGTCTGCAAATGAAAGTTAACTGGAGAGAAAGAGAAAGAGAGAGAGAGCCAGATTGTCGCTTAGGTAGAGACCCAATATTGAAAGAGATAGAAGAGGCAAAGCATCGGGTTGCCCACATAAAAGATTTACAATAACTAATAATATGAATGCGCATAAGTTCACCAACTTATAGAATTAATTGTATATAAATATATGTCCATATATATAAAATAAATAATTATATATATATATATATATATATATATATATATATATATATATATATATATATAGGATTAGGGATAATAATAATAATAATACATTTATTTGGCATCAAAGGCCAACTGGCCCAATCATTGAAATAGCAAATCAAGGGTAGGATATGTGGAAGTGAGTGGAATTGTGACTAGCAAAGTATTTAATAGCAGGGGGAGGGGTTGGGGAGGGGAAAAAGTTATCATTAACATCAAGATAGTTCAATCTGGTGAAAAATAAATATAAGCGAAGTTCCATTTGACTAGACAAGATCAATTGGAGATAGTCCGTGAAGTATCAGATCTTCAAGGTGAATGTGAGATCGAAAACAAAGATGAAGATGAAAAGATGGCGGCCCGGAGGTAGACGTCGACCGATGGAGTCCATTGTCGTGACGAATGAATTGATGGAGTCGGCAGGATTGAAGCGAGCGAGTCTTGCAAGGATCGCAGGCATCTGTAGAACGTGATTGTGATTAAAAGAAGACCAGGGAGAGTCGAAGTCCGAAGCGAACCGTTGGTGGATCGGTAGGGCTGTTGGGTTTCCGGTCCTCCGCGGAAACAAGAAAGAAAGAAAAGAGTTGGATGAGCAAAACGTAGTAGAGTATCCGCAACGTGGATATAAGGGGGTTAGGAATGGGCTGAGAGGTGGTATTAGTGAATCTAGAAGAAAAGAATAAGACCAGAGAGGTAAAGTGGAAGATGGCTGCCTGTATGTATGTATGTGTAATGTGTGAGTAAACACTATATACAAATATTCATTAATATATGTATATATATTCACATTTCATATAAAAATATTTGCTATTAGACACACATAAATATATAAATGCATTTATAAAAATAGATAAATAATTACGATCTCACCTTAAAAGACAAGCGCATAAGATTTTCAATAAGTGTAGTCTATCGGAAATTCTGTCTTTAGTTATCCTTTAATGAAAAGTAAATCAAGAGCGATTAAATACTGTTTGTTGCGAAGAGCTAATATATATGCAAGTATGTATTAGGTTTTGCGAGCCTAGTAACAAATTAGTTCAGTTGTGACCAGAAGGATAAACCAAAGGCAGCATGAACGGAAAGTATAATCTCATACACATTCGTTTCGTGCTTACTGGCGACTCATCAGTAGGAGCCGGTATTACGCCCTTTAACCACTATATATTTGGTAGAAGAATGTGGAATAATAGGACTAATTTGTTACTAGGTTCGCAAAACCTAATCAAGAGCGATGTTACTTCAATTTCGCACGCAGATGATTTTAAACGAATATAGCAGTTTAGTGATAAATTCCATAAAAGAGAAATTCATAAAGTCAGAATTAGTTATGATGGGAAACTAGCTGATTTTTTAATTTATAGTCATTCCCAAGACAGTAGTAATTTAATCGTAATTAATCGGATAGTAAATCAATCAACACTTAATCTTAAAGGGGATCAAGTTAAACAACTTAACCGTAGTTGAAACGTGGCTATTCCTAGTGACAGATCAGTTAGAAATGAGGTAATTACGAAGGCTTTGAAAACGGCGCGATTTCTTTTAATTTGAATCAAACGTTGCCTCAATGGTTTTAACGCACCCAGAGGATAAACATTAAAAAAACTATAAATGTCAACGTCTCAGAAAGGAGCTATTTTCGGAAACAATTTTATAAACAGATTCGAGGTGTCCTAATGGGACAACCTTTATCAGTCTAAATATCAAACCTCTTTATACATTATTTGAAAATTAATCCTTTTTATAAGACTATTGAAGTCCTAATCATGCCTACGGTTTTCGAATGATATATTAATGATCTGGAACCATGGTGATGATGAAATGTTATTTTTTTGCAGTTTAAATAATCAGATAAGCGAACTTCATGCTACTCTTGAAATGGAATCATCAGGTGAATTACCATTTTTAGGTGTAAAGTTAATTATACATGGTCGGAAATTAGAAAATCCGTATCTGAAAGTGATTAATAATAAGAAGCCGTAGATCAATAGACATAAAGCATATGAAGTTGGAATTAGGTAGACAGCGCGACATATTCATGTATAATGGTTATCCTCTTTATTTAATAGAAACATCAATGATGAATGTCCCAGTAAAACTTAATCCTTATTTGAGGCACATACTTTACCTTACTTTACTGCGGCTGACTCCTTTTGGAGGATAGGCCGGCTCCAGTGACATTTCATGGAGCTTCTTGGGAATTTGAGGCACATGAAAACTAATAAAGGGAAGAAAGAGTGTATGTTCATGGTACTACAGGATTCTAAATCAAGTAAAAAAGGAAACTCAATAGCTTTAAAATACAATACATGGACTGTTTTAAAACAGTCCTTTACCCTAGGCACTATACTCCCTAACCATAAAGAAAAGATTGAACCCTTGGAAACATCAGGAGTGTATGAAATCCCATGCAATGATTGTAGTCTCATGTATGTTGGTGAGAAATTGCGTCCAATCAAGTTAAGAAGAGGTGAACAAAAAGCTGCATGTTGCTAAATCTGATCTCGCCCGTCATGTAGTGGAGATCGGTCACTATTAACTGGGATGGTTGCCGACGCATAGCTATATGTAGTCGAATAGGATGACAAGAGTGATTAGACAATCTATCGAAATTAAATATGGATAATATTATGAATAAAACAGCTGCTGCAAAATATACAGGTTTGATTTGGAATACAGCATTATCTAATGGTGGGAAAGGACCATTGCATGAATCAGAATCTGAAGCTATGAAAACATGTTATTAAACAAGCCTATCCTGAGTACAACCTGAGTTGTTTGAATGAAATTTCACACGTACATGGCTTGTTCGGTTCTCTAATTTTATCTCTTGCAATGGCATGTGGTTATGATGAGCGTTTCTGATGTAACGGTCTCTCCTCATCCGAAAATTTGAAGGCGAATTCAGTTACGTCATTTCACATGTTGAGTATAAAACAAATAGTCTAACGCGTGTAAATGGTAAATTCATATTCAGCCACTCTAGTTTCACTTAGTTGGATGAACATAACAATTATGGATATGCATATGCACACACGAGACATGCAACTATCAAGTGAATGGAAGGATTAGAAAATTGCAAAACTGGATTAATTGGAATTTCATGATCTGCGTTTTGACTAACGCAGTTTTTATTCCAGTTGTCTTTTAAATAATAATTAGTTTGTTTTTTTAAACTTTTGATGATTAGTGAACTGAAGAAGTCATCCACCAATGGATATCGAAGTAGTTTTAATAAGAAAACAACTGGAATTCAGCCTCTGTTCATCAAAACGCAAATCAGGTAATTTAGATTAAATCAGATACTAAATTTCTTCATACCTTTAAGTGTGCAGAAAGTTAATGGGAGGGCGGAGAAATTATCGAACAAGTGTTTTAAAACTGTACAGTTTCGATGTCAAGTTAATTAAAATTAAAAGAACTGAAAAAACCCGACAATCTCATTCGTTTAACAATAATTGTTTGCGCGCGTGGTGGTAACAATTCTTTAAATCATGTTTGCGAGCTTGAAGTAAACACAAATCCCATTGTATTTAACCAGTCGTCGAACAACATAACAAAACTACCGCCAGCCGCAACGCACTGACGCGTTTCGACCTTCCTTGATCATCATCAGAGCACGACGACAAACTGACTATCGAGGATCAAACCGCATTGAATATATTTGGAAATCAAATTTAGATATGGCTCTCACCTCTAGCAGTCTCGCATACATTGAACTTGACTGGAAATGTCGGCTGCACAATTTCTATGCAGTCTGAACATTAACTGTTTTCAGCTTTCGCCACGCATACATATAGACAATACAATGTAACAATAATTGATTGCGCGGGTGGTGGTAACAATGTTTTAAATCAAGTTTGCGTGCTTGAAGTAAACACCAATCCCATTTTAATTAACCAGTCCTCGAACAACATAACAAAACTGCCGCCAGTCGCAACGCACTGACACGTTTCGACCTTCCATGATCATCATCAAAGTACGACGGCAAACTGACTAGTGAGGATCAAACCACATCGTATATATATATCAAAAGCGAAATTATATACGCGGCTCCAACCTCTAGCAGTCTTGCATACATTGTACGTGACTGGAAATGTCGGCTGCACAATTTCTATGCAGTCACGAACATTAGCTGTTTGTAGCTTTCGCCACACAATTATATAGACAATACAATTAAACAAAAATTGATTGCGCGGGTGGTGGTAGCAATTCTTTAAATCAAGTTTACGAGGTTTTACCACCACCCGCGCAAACAATTATTGTTAAATTGTATTTCCTATATATGTATATGTGGCGAGAAAGCTAAAACGGTTATGTTCTTGACTGCATAGAAGTTGTGCTAGGAGTGATAGCCGCATATCTAAATTTGATTTCCATATATATATTGGTGCAGTTTGGTCCTCGAAAATCAGTTTGCCGTCGTACTCTGATGATGATCAGAAAGAGTCGAAACGCGTACTTTGCAGCAATATTGGTTTTGATTATGTTGTTCGACGACTGGTTAAATACAATGGGATTGATGTTTACTTCAAGCTCGCAAACTTGATTTAAAGAATCTCATTCGTTGACACAAATTATTTTCATAGACTGCAGATCATAAATACCTGGAGAGAAAGGAAGAGATAGCAAGGGCAACGCATAAGGCAACCCACATAAAAAGTATCCAATAACTAATAGTATGTGTGCTCCTACTTGTACCATCTTATAGAACTAATTATTTACATATATTTCTACATATATAGATAAGTAAATAATTATATATATATATATATATATATATATATATATATATATATATATATATATATATATATACTCGCATCTCATGTAAAACAATACAAATTATATACATATAAAATAATAATAATAAATTTACTTGGCAACAAAATCCGTCTGACCCAACAATTGAAATGACATGATATAGTTCATAAGTAGGGATATGTAAAGTTGAATGAAATAGTGACTAGCAAAATATTTAACGATAAGGCTGATGGGAGTTGTGAAAGAGAAGTGCTTTCATCAACTTCGTGTTAGTTCGTTCTGAAGAGAAATAGATTTCAATTGACTAGGTAAGAATCGACTAGATTAAGGCTTGTGAAGAGTCAGAATATCAATGCCGTGTGCAGGATTTGCTGCCTTCGGTTGAACGAATTTAAGATGTTAGAAGACGAGGAAGAACCAGCTTCAGACATCGACCGTCGGATTTCTTTGTCGTAATTTTCGAGTTTCTGTAAGGTAGGATTGACTAGGATAGAGTCGACTAGATTAAAGCTTGTGAAGAGTCAAAATATCAGTGCCGTGTGCAGGATTCACTGCCTTCAGTTGAACGAAATTAAGACTGTTGGAAGGCGAGGAAGAACCAGCTTCAGATATTGACCGTCAGATTTCTTCGTCAAAATTTTCGAGTTTCTGATAGTTAGCTGAAATAAAATGAGGAGATTTAGTAGAGAAAATTATGGCAGAGTAATTAATAATTGTAAGCAGTAAACAGAAATAGTAAATAGTTAGTATTGGAATGCCCATATGTGACGTTTTGAGTCTAAGGCGAGTTGTCTAATTTGGAGGCTAGGCAAGAGGAAACTTAACGCTCCGAAACTTGTTAAAAGCCTAGGGATAAAAGAGTATTACGGGTGAAGAAGGAACCAGTTGCGCTTCCAATCAGTGTTCTTGCATAGGAATTTGTTAGTGAAGGTTATGTGAACCACATTAATAAACTCGTGCTGGGGTAGGAGCTTAGTTTTCGTAGGTAGTGCGTTAAATACACTTGTGGCTTTGGACACGAGATAGATTTTGTCAAATATATTGCGGGTATAGTTGGATTGAATTGAAGAGTTGCTATTGCGTGTGTCGTAGGGGTGACTTGGGTGAGCGAAAGGCAAGTTGAGATCTTATGAATGAAAGAGATGACTCGTAAGTGTCGGGTAAACCATAGCGGGAGAAGATTTGCCAGGAGCATGTGCTTTTGATAGTTCTGACTGAGAGGGAAGACACGCTTTAAAAATCTAGAAGCGATCTGTTCGATGGCGTAAGAGGAGGCTAAATTGAGAGGACAATAAAATTCGCTAGCATAGAGACGAGTAGTAGGACATAGGCTTTGAATAATGTGAGTTGCAGAGTGGGGTTATGTCTTGAAGCAGATCAAACGGGTCCACTTGAAGAGTTTGGAAGTAATTTGATTAAGATGTGAGGAGAGATCTAATGATTTAGAAAGATTTCAAGATCAAGGGTGACAATTTGTGGTCGGTAGAGAATGGAACGGGCCGGAGGTAAGTTTCGTCAAACGAGTCTTATCGGGATTCAATTTAAGACAGATTCTGCTGTGATGGGAGTACAACGAAGATTGTAGCTGAGTGACTAGAGGTGAGGAGAGGTTTGAAGATATTGGATTACGGAATACTATTACCATGTCATCCGCATATTAGAACATCTTCAATAAGTTATCGTCAACTTTAAATAAGGCTGCCCATGAGATTTTCGGTAGTTGTGAAGTTGTGCAACTAGACAGATACAATGAGCATGATGTTTATTACAATTTCGATCTAAAGAATGGTAAATGGTTTATAAGACTCGTCAGTGCGCGTGACATTCTATAATTCTAATAAACTCTACTCCGGGAATAAAAATGAATGTGTTGCTCGTTTCAACTTCGTCAACCTTGGTCAAATATTATATGCTCAAAGCCGGAGGCCACATATGATTCAGTACCAGGAGGAAGTACCAGATGTCGCCCTCCTCCCACGTATTTCTATTGCACTTGTACGTAAATGGAAGTTTGACTTTGCCCTCAGAACAGAGATACCAATCAGGCATAACTGACGTTTGATTGAAGGCTTTAAGTTAGTAACATCTGTATTTGCTCGCTGACGTTCGTGCGGCATTATTGATCATTCTGTAATCAAATAAATGGCCTTCTACGCTGGGAGCTAAGTTCAGTCGCATTTGATGTAGCTCGTTTTAGCTTGCACACCTAGCACGATTAAAAAAATAAGATGAGATAATCTACACTGAGCGTCTGCCCACGCAGTGTGGAATCAGTCATTTTCCCAGTAATCGATTTGTGAGCAATAAAAGAACATTAGGCATTCTTACTTGTTGGTTTTGGATCAATTGCATGATTTGCCATTCAAAAGTGACGATAAACGCCCGCGCAATAATTTATTTATCATTTTTCCATCGCATAGATGACCAGCCGCCCAAAGCTGAAGATCACAACCTGCCAAAAAACTGCCATCGTTACTTCTTGTTACAAGCAAAAACAGGCCAGAAAGTGAGCTTCCGTATTTAGAGGCTCTATGAGACGCATTTTACAAATGTATTGAATGTCAATAAATTAATGATGACATCGTTGTATGGCTGTGAGCATAAAAACTAAATCCTGAAGCTGTAAAGATACGTTTTACTTGATGGATAAATTTATTTTGCCGCTAGGGGAAATAACGGTAGACACCCCATTCAAGGCAGATATAAAATAATCTGTAACATCGAATGATGAAAATTGATCGTCTTCATTGTCAAAGCCAAATATAGGCATATTTTCTGGAATCGAAGTTGACGCTGGTGTCTCAGCAATAAGGAAAACACATATATATAATTGTTAATTTAATTTATTGTTTCGCTCAGTATAGTTTCTAACATTTATTCTAAGTAAAGGATGTGCTAAACTGCACCATTACCTGAAAGAAAAGCTTCTTTCCAGCTCCTAAACTGCATAATTTGGCATCTAACATACCTGTGGGTATTATCAAAAGCTGAGATAGCAAAATGTATTGCCTTGTCTCAAAAACATTCACCATTATTAAACGCTATGGATAAATCTAGCATAAACTACGATGAAAATTAGTAGATCCTAAACGGTTTATAGTGATTCACCTCTTAGCTTATAGAACAAAATAATTTTTTACATTTAGTTTCGAATTTTACGAATCCTCACGTCTGTTGGACAAAAGGCAGCTCGAATTCGCCAGGATTTATTTGGTGTTTTCTGTCGTACTACACCCAATGAATGTGATTGTAGATAATACAGCAAAGCCGAGTTACTTAATAATTGCACATTCGTTTATGAATGCTACATAAAGATGAGTGTTAGTTGAGATCGAATTAGCTAGTACATCGGTTTGTAAACTAGAATAAAAGCATAAAAAGGTCGCCTGCCTAGCCTGTGAAATTTCTTCGATGTTACATCATCTAAGCAAATTTCGCCTCTATACGGACAGCCCACACATTTCTGCTATACTCCTAGGAACCGACATCCTAATTCCTAGTACACAGCATAAGTCATCTTCAAATTCAGCCAACGTAAACGTTAAATCTATCTGCTGGTCCATATTTCTGAATCATAGAAAGAATTTTCGAATGATGATTTAACAGTAACATCTTTTTAAATTTATTCATGACATTGGGCGCAAGTATTTGATCATTTTTTTAATTTCTTAAATAAGTCAACAATATAAAGTTTCCAGGCGCCAGAAAACGTCTCGCGCCTTTTGCTGGTGAAATATTGTTCAGCACATATACACAGAGGTTACAGGAGTTTACTTCTATTAGCCAGTTTAGTTGCGAACTCTGCATTTTTCGCTGCATTTGTACGATTATTATTATTTTTGAAACAAATGTTGCTTTAGTGTAATATCCCAATCCCATTTATTCATTTATCATGCATCTTGCGCACATGCATATCAACCAGTAACATACATCGAGCCAAGCAAATCATAATAAATTATGCTTTTGTGCAACTTGTCACATGATTGATTTTTTTAGATGCACAATTATTAAAAAGTCAATTGGCGACTTTTTTATCTTCTATAACATTGGTATTGTCATTTTTACTAGATGTGTTCTATAAAATTTTAAATGATAAAAGATCACGTTAATCAAAATAACTAAGTACACTTAAATATCCAAAAGTATCATTGCCAAGAGATCTAGTCTAATTGGCCTAAAATCGTCTCTAATTTAATCAAAGCAAGTAAAGTCTTGTCTACAACACCAGGGTCAGCAGAGCTAAACAATCGAAAACAGAAATCTGAAGTATAAATTAATGAATTATGAAATCAGAAAGAGTACATAGAGCAAATAAAGTTTTCGCCACGAAAAAGAAAATTTTTTTGCACTAAAGATAGTGAGACAAGTTTATTACCAACAACGTCATATTTAAATATTAATGACTTTTAATAAAAAAAACTAACCGCATGTGTACGAGAAAGGGCTTATCAGAAAGCGTATAAGTAGACAAACATTTCCTGTTTCGTATGTTCAGCATACCAGCGCAAATATTTAAAGATTTAATGAGAAACTTATAACAAAATTATGCAAATATGGAAACAGACAATTATTGCAATAAATGCTTTGTCATAGTAAGAAAATTAAGTGTGCTATTGGCATAACGATGAAGGGAAAATCGGCAACATACAAAGCACAGAATAAGACAGGGTCCAGCAACAAACAAGCAAAATGGCTGACTCAAATTATAATTTAACATTTGAATTGTTAAATGTGATCGAACTAATTTAAATAAATTACAGAGATAGGCGGGTCGACAGCTCATAAAATTTACTAAAGGATACATTATCGTAAAAAAAACAAAAGTATAGTGGGCATACAGTTTGTACAATTTTCAGACAGTTAGTTATTGTTATGTATTACCACGGTTAACACATGAAATGGCATTGGGACTACATGCATTCAATAATTAACAAAAACCTTCCCACGAAATAGAGATATTAATAAATATATGCTAGCAAATTACAATTTATATTTTAAACGAGTGCATGGACATCTATATCCACGAGTAAATCTTGATCAATAGAGAATAACGTAAAATACAACAGATTTGCATAGGCATCTTATGACAATAAATGATTTAATTTACAAAATAAACTGGTTCATCACGAAAATTCAAAGGTAAAACGGATAATTGGTTTCATATATTCACATAGCACAAGAAACAAAACAGTCTACTTTATGAACGGTTGTAGATATAGAACGGAGAATATGATTTTCCGAATTCGCTATCATATGTGGACCAGTCTCATTCCAACCCTCAGGGACATCCGCGTTTCGTCCAGTATAAACCAGAAGATTTATTGAGCCTAAAAAATAAATACATGGAAATGATTAAAATATTGATAGAGTATAGCTTAATTAACTAAACATTTTGCAATGCTCCAATGTCCTGTTAGCGTTTATTAATAAAGACTGAAAATCCTATTTAATTTCTTGGCTGATTCGTACACATCATATAGGAGAAAAGGTGTTCTCATATTGTAAAGTCAAATTGATGCGAAATAGAACTCTGCTACAGAGAGTAAACGAACAATCTTCTAACATATTGATTGCAGTTTCTCCTCCCTGTGTAAAGAAGATTCAATTTCTCTGATTGGAGCAATTCTAGGTGAAGACCATCTATAAATGGATGCATTTATGTAGACGCTCCACCGTCTCTTCCTGCTTCGAGTGGCTAAGAGCATTCGCTTCTGGCCAGCAATAGAATAACCATCGCAATTCCACGTGCGTTTCCCGGCCGCCACAGTAAGACACCTGCCCGTTAAATATCTCATCTCGTCGTCTATCATCGGAGACCTCCGAATTTCAAATTTATTTCGGATCCCTTACAGCAAAGATTAATTAAATATTGGTAGTTATTTCATCGAACAAACTAGACGTGCCTACTAAATGAAACTTTGCTGTCCATATCATATATGACTACCCTTTCCTCATTAATAGATATTCCTTGTTACGAAACGACAGAGCAGCAGGCCATGGAAACGAGTATATCAGGTCCTCTTACATGCCAAAAATATCTGGATACTTCACTCTTTGGAAGACGAATTCTTTACCTATCAGCTAATGGCACCGGATAACAGTTTATTGACAACCAAATCGTTCAATCTTTGATGAAGTGTGGAGCTCAACTTTCGTCAATTCCTTATCTCAACCATTTGATCATTATATATATATATATATAAGTTAAATGACGTCATGCTTACCGTGAAATGTGATAACTCATATCGATCAAGGCCAAGGTGTATGGATTTACTGGAGTAACAGGTGTTCAGAAATAGTTGTAATTCTCAATTTCGGTGGACTATAGCATACATTGATATCCATCATGTTGGTACCATGTATCGACTCGGCAACCATACTGTTAGTACCATGTACCTTTTCGGTACTATAATGTTGGTATCTGTTACTGACACAATAGCCATAGTGTTAGTATCCTTTACAGACTCATTATATTATATAGAGTGAGTTAGCGTTGTAGTCGCATTGTCGTAGACTTTATATGATGTCAGCATCACTACTGCAGGTTTACACATTCGTCTAGGAGATTGTAGCGTCCTATTATCCCACATTCCTCACTCAAATATATAGTGGTTGAAGGGCGTAATACCGGCTCCAACTGATGAGTTGCCAGTAAGCACGAAACGAATGTGCATGAGATTATACTTTCCGTTCATGCTGCCTTTGGTGTATCCTTCTGGTGACTGCAATAATAAAGAAGCGATCAGTGTAGATACTAATCAGCAAATCATTTTCTATCATGGATAATGTCATTGAATTACATGAGGCACCACTGACGTTTCCAATAATTCATACTCACACATTCTGCACCAGTCACGTTTTTATTACTGACAAAATATTTTCTATTCACTGTTAGGCACAAGAATTCACAATCGTAATCTTGCTCCATTCTGATCTATAATTGTGGAGTAAGCTGGCGTCCATTCCGATATACAGGTTTATTTTTATCAATAAATGTGGACGAAATGCATCGGTAATCATTAGGAGCATATTAAACCGAATTTCACAGATAAGGTCAACGACGACATAATGTATGACTGTTGAACAACGGAAAAAAGTTTTACATTTAAAATTAAATTCAATGCCAAGAAAATAACTAAGAATGAAGCGTACATGGGCTGCTGATCACAGGAAGAATAGACACAGAAGAAAATATTTGACGCAGCACGCCTTTGATTTCAGAATTGATTTCTTTTTCGGTCTTATTTAAATTCCTTGAACAAAAAGGTATTAGAATCTTACTCGCCAATTTTTGAGTCATCTTTTGTGCATGATATATCAAACTGCCAACGTTCAATAACTTTCTGTGTATCAATGTCCTGAATGACCAATACTAAACGTTTTAAAACTCCATTTTCCATCCAAACTGAATTTTAGAATCGATAAAATACCTCGTAGCTGTTCCAAGACACTGTTCAGGTAGTCTGTCAGAGCAGTTTCAGTGCTTGTGAAGAGCGTCAACCCATATTTCTGAACCTGTTTGAAAGTTTCGGATGGATAAATTTCGCGCTGATAGAGTATACTATTGACAGCAAAAACTAAAATGATGAAATAAATACATACAAAAGTATTCTTTAACAATAGCCACAGATCCCTTTAACAGAATGGCCTGTTTACTCATTTTCAGTTATCCAATCCAGATAATTACAAAATGATAAATCATTTAGATAATAAAAAATAAAGCTATACATATTTAAAAAGCAAAATAAAAAAATATTATGTTTATTTTTAAGCATTTACAAATAAGCTTATATATTTTTGGCATTAATGCCAATTAAAATACCTTATTAATTATACTATCTAGTACTAAATACGACTCAATAGATTCAAATGTTTTTCCTATTTCAAAGCTAGGGTATAACGACTGTGATTAAGATATCGCAATACAACCGATATAAGCTAAAGATGCGCATTGTGAGATATACGCTTAGTCTATATTTCGATAGTATAAATATTTACTTGTATAGGACTTAAATACAATCACGTACATCTATGGATTATGGCTTTATGACAGAAGTTTGAAAATAGAATAGAATTGTAAACGCCCCGGCTTCAAGCAAATGCCGTACGACGTTACAAACTCGGTTATGTATATTTAGAAGTTGAAGCGTTGAACTCGCACAGTTATGATGTTGTGAATTACTTCAAAGAATTGGATTATAAACAAATAATTTTACAATAAAACCTTTTGAGTAGCAAAACACAGAAACCTAATTTTGAAAATGCACACGTGCAATGTTCCAGAATCAACTGGAATCTTTTTAGAGAATTAAGCTTATCAGTTGATTATGAAAGTTTTTTTATCATGAACAATGACGAATTTGTTTTTTCTGTTTCATTGTTATTATCTGATATATTTAGGGCATCTACATTTACGGATGTTATACCAAAGCGAATCAATAGGAAGTTATGTAAGCTAAGAATCAAACGAGATAATATAATGAAATGTAGTCTTATCAGTAGTATTAAAAAAATGAGGTTAGATATGATTGATAAAGAAATTAATTCATCACCGCTGATAATCCGTCAAAGATCAGAGAGAATTATTTTGGCTAAACTGAAGAGTAATCCTAGACTAGGATACAAACTCCTCACAGACTACGGTAAATATAAGGAAAAATTAAACCTTATATTACCTGTGGGTAAAACTGATTATGAATTTCTCTGTGAATTGGATGAAGTATTTGGCAACTTGTTATGTAATCCGCAGAAGGAAAGCAATTTTATTGATCTACCGGATCCTTCGGGAAACCAGGATCTAGGACTTGTTATTGACAGTGATGCATTGATAGAATTAATGTTAAAAATAAAATCAAAAAACAAAAAGATCACCTTGGTATATCGATTGATAACCTACTTCAATTACCTTTAAATTTTATGAATGCGCTCTGCAATTTTATAAATAGAATTTTGAAGAATGGGATATTACCAATCGATATACTAACAATAGTAGCTAAACCTTTGCCTAAAGTAAGTAAGCCAACGTGTGCCAGTGATTACAGATTAATCTCTATTATCCCTTCGTTTTTGAAGATAATAGAACGATTGATACTTGATCATTTAGAACGTATGCTGCCGGCTGATTTCGATATATGCCAACATGGCTTTACGAAAGACAGGTCGACAACTACTAATATGCTCTCTATGTGGAAATATGTAATTACATTAGATGAGAAAAGTTAGATGCATTAATTGTATTCATAGATATCTCAAAAGCTTTTGACTCTATATCTTTTGATGCTATTTTGAATGCGATTAATTTATTGAATATTGATCCGAATATTTTTAGATTACTTAGATACTATTTATATAATCGAAGAATGAGTATTCAAGTAAACGATTTGATATCTAAATCGAAAAGGGTAACAAGTGGAGTTCCACAGGGATCAAGTTTGGGGCCAATTTTATTTAAAATTGTATTTGCACATTTGGAAACTAAGATCCCTAACGGTCGAGTTTGCAAATTTGCTGATGATTTGAAAATAATCTTTCCAATTGATCCAAATAATGTCGAATTCTCCAAAAATAATGTGACACTAGATTTGTATGATTTAAGTAGATATTTGTTAACACTAGGGCTGAGAATAAACAGTAAAAAGACGAGAGCTTTAAAAATAGATAACCGAACAGATTTTAATTATGTTTATTTTCATGATGCTGAGATTAATGATGTTTTTGAGATTAAACTTATGCAAGAAATTAAGGATTTAGGCATAACTATTCATTGTACGGCTTCTGCTGAGAGACATATTGAAAGGATAGTAGGCAGTGCCAAGAACAGATGGGCACTAATAAATAGAAATATTTTATCGAGTGAAATAAAATATAAAATGTTTATAATATGGATTAGACCGATATTAGAATATGCTGCCGCTACTTGGAATCCTTTAACAAAGGGTTTGTCTAATAAGATAGAAGCTGTACAAAGAAAAGTTGTAAAACAAATTAGTCCTATCTCCTGCACTATATACGCCACTAGATTACAGTTTGTATCACTGCACCCTTTATGGTTTCGGAGGATGTGCTATTGCATAAAAGCTTTCCATTTGAACGAGTGGACTGGTGCCTATATGAATCCAATAAGAAAGAGTCATGAAGTTGGAACTAGATCTGGTCATTTGTAATATCTCCACCATTGGTGGGGACAAGTAGCGGGCAAGTATGTCTCTTTTCAAAATTTACAAAATTTACAATCAATTGCCAAAGGGGCTTAGAGAAACGCCTCCATCTAAAATGTCTTTAAAATTCCTATCTACGGAACTAGAAAAAGTGCAAATCCTGCCGATACTTTTGATTCTATGATTAGATAATACCTCCTCATGGTAAATAAAAGACAGGATTAATTGTTACTTCCCAGCAGCTTATTGTTTCTATAGTTCTATCTTCAAGTTTTGTAATATTTAAACTGAAATGTTATGCATTATATCATCATGTTAATCAACAGGTACATACAATCAATTATTAGTCATGGTTCCCTTTTTTTGCAAAATGTTACACTCGAATAATATCTTTAATTTTCCTATTTTTGATGAAGAATCTATCACTCTCTACAGCCGAACTTTCTGATGCTGATAAATTGTACAGTACAACTAATTGCACATATTTATGTGATGTGATATCTCTTTATATTGTACATTTTCCAATTTTATTATTTAATGGCACATGTGTGGTTTGAATCCAAATAAAAATATTCTATTCTATTCTATTCAAAGAAATGCCAACGAGTTATAAATAAGTTACTTGTTTAAACAAGTGTAAATAGTGCTTATTTAAATTTTATTAAATGGAATGAATAAATCGCAATGTTGTTATATCAATTTTTTCTTTATCAAAGGTAATAAAAATTTTCATCACTTGAGTGGACTTGCTATTGTTTGGCAGAACCGAACTACTGGAGAGGGCGTGCTTGTGGTTTCCAATAATTCTCTAATTTTAAAAGGATATCGGGTTTTATTTTGTTTTATTTTTAGATTCTCGAGATTTCTGGTCTGATTTTATCGCTGGGATACACCTGGAATTTTCTTGGAATTTGCTTTTATATCCCAAGGACCTACTCTTAGCTTATCCGATTTTCCCGTTTCTTATAGACATTAATACCTATTCTTTTTTTCTCTCTCTTATCGTAATCTACACTATATCTGCTTTTTCTCTCTCACTCCACCATGAACAAGATTTTATCGCCAGCCGCCATCTCCACGTTCTTAACTCAAAAGCTAATTTCCAAACTTGTTGACCTCCAGCAACAAATGGCGGATGTCACAGGTCTACTTGGAGCACTGACTGGCAAACTTTCGATCTCCACCCTACCTATTGCGTCAGGCTGATGAGTTTCTGAACAGTGTATCTAGGGTGTTTACCCAACAAAACCTCTTTCTCTGATCTTCACGCTCCCCTCTCTAAATGGACGATTTGGCCTCAGATCTAATCTGGCAACTGGGGGGATAACTTCAGCCACCTCAAAGAGGTCTCTTCGGGAAAGAGTCGCGCCATTGTGCTTTCCTCACACAAAAGACTGTCAGACGACGAGCTTAGTCATCTCAAATTGCAATCGCCCTTATTATCGTATGGCAAAGTCAAATTAAAGCGTGATTGCACGCTACTAAAAAGGACTACAGAGAAAGTTCAGACCCCTCAGCCAGACACCACTCCCCCTCCTGCAGCTAGTCACGCGTTTCCGGGCTGAAGCAATCCAAAGAAAAGCGCTCACTTTACGCCGGCATCCTCGGCGATGCCCTTTTCTCTAGACCCCTCCTGCTGACCTCCTCCCGGTTTGAAGGGCTTCCCTTCACCTATAGCACATACTCCACGACCGTCCCCCCCACAATCTCAAATCTTACAGCGTCGTCGTGGCTGACCACGCTGCGTAAAGTCCCCAGATAACGCACCCTCTCCCCTCATCTCATCTGTCCGACCCACATACTCACGTCATGTCAATTTTACGACAGGTGCTGAGGTTCAGAAACCGAAAAAAATGTAAGACGCCCAAGGCTAAGTGGGATATTGACTCAGCCCCATGATCTTCAACTCCCTCTTCCCAAAACCTCAACGACCCCACCTAGGACAATTGCGTCTCAGCCTCTGATCAAATCCTGTCCCCTCCCACCCCACCAATGCCGCTCCAGAGCGTCCCATCGAGCCCGAATATCTCGCCTCCTTCTTGCTTTCAAAACCTCCAACTTCCTCACACACCCGACAAAACTGGGACAAAGGAGATCCAGATCGATGCTGACCACTCCATTCTCGTCAACGAGCGTTCAGCTACCTTCATTAGCCCTCGATCTCGCTCCGCCCGCCAGCGGAATGCCCCCGCACGCTTCTCCTCCCCGGTCTATCAATCCTTCTCACAGGTCACTCTCAGCAATTTTTATCAATTGCAGATCACTTACGCCCAAAATCAATCACCTGAGAGCATTTCTATCTTCTAACGAGCTGGACGTATGCTTTCTTTTTGAAAAATGACTGTCCCCATCCATACACTGCGATGACCTTTTCTTCATCCATGGTTACACTTTCCATCGTAGCTTAGAGAAACGCCTCCATCTAATATGTCTTTAAAATTTTTATCTACTGAACTAGAAAAAGTCTACAATCCTGCTGATATTTTTTATTTTGATTATGATAATACTTTCTCATGGTTGAATAAAAGACAAGGATAATTGTTATCGGATACAGAATTTCTTGAGATTTTTATTTTCAAGTTTTGTATTATTAAAATTGAAATGTTATGCATTATATCATCATGTTAGTCAACAGTACATACAAGCAATTGCTAGTCATGGTTCTCATTTTTTTGCATAATGTTACATTCGAATTATACCTTAATTTTTACAGCCGAACTTTCTGATATTGATATATTGTACAGTACAACTAGTGAGATTTACTTATCTACATGAGACTAATTGCACATATTTATGTGATGTGATATCTTTTTATATATTGTACATTTTCTAAAATCATTATTTGATGGAACATGTGTGGTTTGAATCCAAATAAAGATATTCTATTCTTTTCTAAAAAACAAGCCATTCGCATCGAAAGACACATTCGTTCGGCTCCTAACTGCCAGATAAAGTTCACATTATCAAGCACCAATTGCTACAAAAGCCCAAAATCTCATATATTAACTTCTCTCGGTCGGACGACTCCTGCTTTGCCGACGACTATTTAAATGATCTCCTCGACACCTTTTCTACTCCCACTCAGCCTGCTGAGACGTTAGACCACGGAGACGCTGAGAAACTACGTTGGTTCAACGTCTCACCGGCCTCCGTCGCTCAAGCAATTGAAGACATCAAATCTAAACACCAATTCGATCATTACAGTGTCTCGATCAGCATGATTGCACTTCTTGGCTAGAATTTCTTCTCTCCGGTTGCTGATGTTATCAACCGATGCCTCGAAACTACCTATCTTCCCCGAGAATGGCTTAATTTGACAATCTCTCCTATCCCAAAAAATAACACTTTGGCGATTTCCTCATTCAAAGATCTCCGCCCCATTACTATCGTACCTTCTTTCACTAAAACCTTCGACAGGGTCTTATACAACCTAATCTATCCCGTCATTTAATCTCAGGACAAATCTCCTCGATGATCAACATGGCTTCCAGAATGGTCGCTCCTCTTCCACCAACTTAGTGTCCTTAATCAATGTTACTCCTCCTTCTCCAAAGGCCATGAATGTACTCTTCTCTTCTTCGATATATCCAAGGCTTTTGATTATTTTTCATTCTCAGCAAATGAATCCGCCTAATTGAGAAGTGGTATTTGCGGCAACGTCCTCAAACCTATCAGTAACTGTCTCCGAAACCGATGCGCGACTGTAAAATTCGGAAATCATAACATTTTTTCACCCCCAAGCTTTTCGCCTTATCAGTTTCGAAAGGTTAAATCCGTCTGGCTGACAACTAACTTCCACTTTTCCCCTCCGGTTTTAAATCTCTCACTCTTGACTCGCTGATATTCATATAGTGGATACTTTACCACGTTTTGCACAACTAATCCTTTTCCCTTCTGTTTCAACGAAAGACCGGAAACTCAAAATCCTGTTGGACCACCCGATGGTTTCCATCGGACGTCGAATCCCTTCGTCTGTCATCAGTCATAACCTCGCTCAACGGGATACAGTGAGCCCTTTACGAGACACCAGATTCAGTCTAGTCGACTTCATCTTAGTCTATACTATCCTAAAGAAATTTAATATCCACGACAAAGAACTCCTTCGGTCGACGTCTTATACCAGTCCTCCATCACTTTCGAACTCACACTCAAATTCGTCTGTCCGACAGAAGCCTACCCCGCATTGATACTCGGACCCTTCATGGATGGTACTCCAGTCAATCCTAACTAGTCAAATGGAATTTCTCTTTTCACCAGATTTAACTATCATGAAGTTGATGAAAGCACTTTTCTTCGTCAACTCCTCCCTCCCCTTTTATTAAATACCTTGATAATCACTATTTCATCCACCTCCACATATCCTACCTTTGATTTGTTATTTCATTGGTCGGGCCTATTGGCCTTTGTTGCCAAATAAATGTATTATAATAATAATTATTATTATTATTAATATGTGGTATAGTAGTAGTAGTAGTAGAAATAGTAGTAGTAGTAGTAGTAGTTGTAGTAGTAGTAGTAGTAGTTTTACTTTAGGAATGATGCTAAACGAATTTGATGACTAGCTTAGGATTTTCCCATTGAGAAATTTATTTAAAATAAAACTGTAAATCATCAATTGCCAGGCTGAGACAGAAGTCAGTTAGTTGGTTTTTTCCTACCCATTTGCTATCTTGCTCTAATAAATATTCAAAAGATCATTAGCTTGAACTAGTATGTCATAACTCACATAGAAAATGAGCTCAAGACTGTAAAATGTAAGGCATTTTTGGTTTACATTGTTAAATCTCGGAGTGGTCGAGATAATAGCATTGATAGAGGTGCTATGTACGGTGTGATTTGATTTGCATTTAAATTAACAAATCATACTGATTCACTGAAAATTATGAAAACATATTGAAGGAGTAAAACAGGATTGCGCTCACTCTGTGAACCGTGGCATGCGAGCGCAAGGAAAACGACAATTTAGTATATAAACATTAGTACGATCTCGTATAATAATATCGCACCAATGCATTAGTTCCAACTCAAACATTGTTCTTACGATGATAAAATGCAAAAACTACTCAGAATTTCATCGGACATATTTTACGAAGTGTTTGTGGTTTTTTCATATGAAGCCAATGATCATTAGGACTAGCGCATATATTTTTTGTCTAGTTTGTAGGCGGTGATAAACAATGAATATAATATGAAAAGTTTTTAACTGAAGAAATTATTATTGTATTTATCACATAAAGCATCTTAATTAACAGTCATAAACGAATGTGTTTTTAAAATCAATTAAAATTACTGAGTTCAATTCTGTCCTGGCCTCACCTACAATATGAGTATAAACAGCTCGTAATTGCTTTACAAATTGCTAATAAGGAATAATAAAATTGCACGAATAATATGATAATATATTTTATTTGGAAAGAAAGAACACCTGTCTTGATAGTTGAAAAGATCACGATATAAGTCTAAAGTATGACTATGTAAGTAAGAGCGAGACAGTGAATAGATATTTTTTATCATTAAATATTTTAGTATAAATGACCGAAATCAAGAAAAAAATATGCTTTCAGCAGTGACTCGTGTAGATAAATGACTGGCTTTAAATCGACTAGAATGAAAGCTTAAGAATAATCGAATTACCAATTCTATGTGTGCGATTTAAGGACTTAAATTCCAAGCATCTGTCGGGCCTTATTTCTGCAATGCTTTCAGGTGTGAAAAGCATCAGCGTCTTGTGGTAAAAAACAATGAAGAAGCTCAAGACGGCTTACAGAAAAATCTCGTTACTGTAGAGAATGTTAAGTCCTCCGACTTATGTAAAATAACCTTGACTGACAAATTTAAACCACCATAGCTGATTGTAACGAACTTTATTTAAAAAGAATTTTTTCTTTTTATTTTACAGAACATTCTTTGTTTAAATACTTGATTTTAAAATTGTACCGCTATTTTTAGTTTTTGAGTATCTCGCTCCTTGTCTGGTATTGTAAAATCTGGTCTGCTGCATTTTCACAATTTCTTGGTTAAACGATTATTTCATTAACAAATATATTGCTCTATCAATTGCCTTTTTGTTCTAATATAAACCTGAAAGGAACAGGAGCCTAGGAACATGTATAATTTGTTTGTATCTTTGGTTCAAGTGTTCCATCTTTCTAGATAAATAACTGTGCGGAACCGTTTCCAGCTTTCACTTTCCGATTGCCTAACTGTAAGTATCGATTTAATTGTTATCTCATATATTCATGGATACCGATATTAAATTTGAGGACACAAGTAGGTTAGTGCAGGACATAGCGGACTTGAACTTAAGTAACGATAATAACCATATAAGCCTATCAGACTCTACTGTGAATTTTAGGACTTCCAGCGATCTGGCATCTATGGGGCTTTCAGACTCGAATAGGCTATGGACCTCAACAAAATTTGGTGACCGCGCCAGTCCAAGAATATTAAGTCTACCACAGTATAAATCAGAAAAACATTCAAGTTGGATATGAGATGCCCAAAGGATATTCAGTGATTATAATATCGTGAACCCTATGGAGAAATTTGTTGCAGCATGGATGGCATTGCCTAAAAATTTCCCAAATGCCTTGGAAAATTTCAGAGACAGAACTGTAGAAGAAAAGCCGTACAATGATTTTGAGTTATTAATGGCTGAAATTCAACAGAGATATCAGACTGGAAGATCAGCGCAAATGTTCAAACTATTACGCTTAGAAAAAATGGGGCGTCAACTACCGTCCAAATTTTATGAACGCCTTTGCACAAAAGCTTCCAGGTTGCATATATTTAGAGATGTAGTCAACTCCATTTTTACTGCTGAGCTACTAATTAGGCTCAGAACAACATTGGAAGTATTTGACACAATGAACATAGATTGGCCAACAAAACTCAGAGGGTTAGACGGCGTGTATAAACAGCAAGAACCACAAGTACATGCTGTAAGAGCAGATTCTGTAACGATGCAGCCAGTCAGGGCAGATGCAAAAACCACCTGACTATACAAGAAACTTTGCGTTTCTTATGGAGAGAAGTTGCTAGCTTGCGTGGTGATGTTGCACAACTTCAGAGTCAGGATAAGTATAATAGACGTCGAGGAGTCACTCGCGTCAACGCTGAAGGTCCGCGGATGGTGTAGGGCACATTGCGAATACGGACGCAGTGCGAAGTGCCAAGGAGAATTGTATTTACCCGCGATTAGGTGGACCCAGATGAAAGGAAGCACAAATCCGGTTGAGTCTAACACGTCGGCAGTAAGAACAGTTCTCTTACCTCGTCCATCAGTCGCAAATGACTTTGTCGATATAATCGAGAAGAACCTAGCAGTGTTTCAGCCTTTCAGTGCCAGAAGGATAGTTTTGAAGACAGGAGTAGAACACCAAATAGAATTGGTGGCTCTATTGCCTTGTTCACCGAAGGCTCAACCATTGGCACAACACAAGCAACAAGTTGCTTTGTCCGAATTTCACCAATTGCGCGAAGAGGGGATTTGTAGAAGGTCAAATTCCAATTTTGCTTCCCTAATAGTGGTAGTTCCCAAACCTGAACCGAGTCAATGGAGGGTTTGTGGGAATTATCGTCTATTAAACTCTGTGACGAAGGGTGATTCTCATCCTCTCCCTAACCAGAGTACTTTACACCGAAATATAATGGGATATGAGGTTTATTCAACTTTAGATCTCCAGAAAGCGTACTATCAGGTACCAATGGAAGAAAGTTCGATACCACTCACCGCAGTCAGATTTCCAGGAGGGGATCGCATGAATTTCTTCGAATGCCTTTTGGTTTGAAAAATGCCAGTCAGACGTTCCAGCGTTTGGCTGAAGAAATCCTTCAGAATTGTCCATTTGCGAGAGTATATATAGACGACATAATTATTTTTAGTCGCTCCCGAAATGAACATCGTACGCATTTGGAAACGGTTTTGACCAGGCTGGAACAATATGGATTAGTGGTCAAACCTAATAAGAGTAATATAGGTTGCTCTTCAGTTAAATACCTCGGTCATATACTTTCCAAAGACGGAATTAAACCTTTGGCAGATAAGGTCCAAGCTATAAAGGACGTAACGGAACCCCGAACCGTACGCCAGTTGCGAAGGTTCTTGGGCATGATCAGCTATTATCGTCGATTCATTCCAGGTCTAGCCGGAATTCTTGGATCGTTAACAAGCCATCTCACTCGTGAAAAGAGCACGATCAAGAAGTCTTGGCCTATAAACTTGAGTCAAGAAGACCGAGAAAATTTCCAAAAGGCCAAGGATATGTTAAGTGACGTAACCACATTAGCACCTGTAGATTGGGAAAAACCTTTCGAGCTAATCACAGATGCCTCAGATGTTGCATTAGGGGCAGTGCTACAGCAAAGAGATCAGGACGTAGTAAGACCGATTGGGTTTTATAGCCGTAAGCTTAATGATCGAGAAAAACGTTATGATACGTTTGGTAAAGAGCTTCTAGCAGTGTATGCCGCAGTGATACACTTCGAGCATTACTTAGATGGTCACAAGTTTAAGTTATTGACCGATCATAAGCCATTGATTAGCATACTTGGTAAGACAGCTAGGCTTAATTACTCTCGTAGAGTAAATTCCCAAATAACACGGTTAGCAGAGTTCGATTTCACTGTGTCTCATATTGCTGGTAAGGAGAATGTGGTGGCCGATGCACTTAGCCGACCGAATGAAGCTGATGTCGAGCTGATATTTCAAGGTCCATTAAAAAATTTAGATGAATCAATGAACGATTTCGTTAGTCAAAT
The DNA here is from genome assembly GCA_029291075.1 of Eudiplozoon nipponicum. Taxonomy (NCBI): domain Eukaryota; kingdom Metazoa; phylum Platyhelminthes; class Monogenea; order Mazocraeidea; family Diplozoidae; genus Eudiplozoon; species Eudiplozoon nipponicum. The sequence goes on from JAQBSW010004358.1 coordinate 26,988, forward strand.
CGAGGAAGCGCAAGGATCGGATCCCTTTACATTAGTATTATCCAAAAGACCAGGATATGTTCGTAAGCTCATAAGTGGCAAGTGGTTGTTATGCGAAACATCTAGAAGTCAACCACGACCATATGTGCCATTGGAGTTACGGGCCAAGATTATCCAAGTGTTGCATGACATGGGTCATCCATCCATTAAAGCCACCATTCGATTGATCAACGACAGATACGTATGGCCGCACATGTCTAAAGACATACGGGTATGGGTAAGAGCCTGTGCCAAGTGTCAAACGTGTAAGGTGTGGAGACATACCAGAACCGAGATAAAGAACATTGGAATACCAAATGGACGGTTCAGACACGTACACATAGACATTGTTGAGATGCCTGAAGTAAACGGAAATAAATACTTGCTGACTATGGTAGATAGATTTAGTCGTCAATTTGAAGTGGCGATTTTAAAAGACATGACAGCGCAAGAAGTTTTGTTCGCGTTTCTACATAATTGGATATCGCGTTATGGTGTTCCGGAAAAGGTCACTAGTGATCGCGGTAGTCAATTTATGTCAGAGCTTTTCGTAAGATCCCTCAACATCATGGGAACCACTATAATACATACTAGCGCGTATAACCCACGAGCGAATGGGATGGTAGAAAGGCTACATCGTGAACTGAAAGCTGCATTAAGGTGTACTAGTGGAACAAGCTGGATACACGATCTTCCTATAGTACTACTCGCCATGCGCAACAGATATAGGGCACAATTAGGAACTTCCATAGCAGAATTGGTTTATGGAGAACCATTAAGGTTGCCTGGAGATCTTCTAATAGAAACTCCAAGTAGTCTTGATTGGGCTTCTAGTTATGTAGATTGGTTTGTAGGAGCACTTAGAGACAAGATGTGTCGTTTGGCCCCAACCAAGACTAGAAAACCTAAAACTAAATGCTATGTGTCCTCCGATTTAAAATCGGCTTCGCATGTATATATAACTAATGAGAATAGGAAGAACTGCCTAACACCATTTTACAAAGGACCATACAAGGTCAAGAGGATGACTGACAAGAATGTCATCATAGAAATAAATGGCATTGAGGATTGTGTTACGTTGGATCGCTGTATTCCCCAGTTTATCTGGATTGACGGTGTGACCGAATTAAAAGATGCGTCGAATGACCGTTCCATGGGCGAATCTGAGGTGTGCAATCCCATCATGCAGGCACATAATGAAATGCAGTACTCTGAAGAACCGTTGTCTAACATAGCAAAATCTTATTCTACTGAATCACAGCATGAAAACTATTTGTCGATATCAGATGATTTTGAAGAACCAGCGAATGTTGTACCGGGCGAGATGACGACGTCAGGGGCGCCAGTATGCACAACTCGTTCTGGAAGAATACATCGTCAGCCGAAGAACTATGATTACGTCTATTATTAGTCGTTCCTCGTTTTTTGAGAAGGTGGTGTATGTGGAGGATGTTAAATCCTCCGCCTTATATAAAATGACCTTGAATGATAAATTTAAACCACCATAGCTGATTGTAACAACTTTATTTAAAAAGAATTTTTTCTTTTTATTTTCCAGAACATTCTGTGTTTAAATACTTGATTTTAAAATTGTGCGCTATTTTCAGTTTTTGAGTATCTCGCTTCCTGTCTGGTATTGAAATTTTGGTCTGCTGCATTTTAACATTTCTTTCCATAATAAACGATTACAACATTATACAATAAACTCTTCCATCACTTGCCTTGTGTTCTGATATAAAATAACACTGAGGAGGAGCCTTGGAACAGGTATAATTGTTTTATTGGGGGGTTACGTACATACCAAAACAGATTATTGCTGAAAATATAGCATTCCAACTTTCACCTTCCGACTGCCATAAGTAAGTGTCAATTTAATTATTATAACATTTGATCATGGATACCGATATTAAATTCGAGGACACATGTAGGTTAGTGCAGGACATAGCGGACTTGAATTTAAATGACACAAGCAATAATATAAGCATATCAGACTCTACTGTGAATTTTAGGACTTCCAGCGATCTGGCATCTATGGGGCTTACAGACACGAATAGGTTAGGGGCCTCAACAATTGGACACCAATTAACTCCTCATATAAAAATAAATAAATTTTTATTTTTAGACATTTGATGTTATCGCTGGTTTTTGAAAAATATTGTAAATTTGTTTGGAAATTCTTTTGTTCATATTGTCGAAGTTTTTAACTTGTTTTGTCGAAGGTGAAAGGAGAGTTTTCTCTGAGTTGCTGGATTGCACAAGCGGAACACTGCGTGGTTCCATCTACGATATCTTTGCTAATAAATTATTGTAATCCACTCATCTATTGTTCTGATTTTTTATCAGTGAAAAGAAACTCAAATTTGCTTCAGGTAAATGACGTGGATATTTGTTTTAAAGGTCTCAACCGTCTTGTTCTGTAAACCGTGAATATCAGCGTATCCTGGTAAGCTTAATTAATATAATATATAAATTGCAAGTAATTTAATAATATTATGGCTGGTTTATTAAATCTTGAGGATACAGAGCAGTTAGCAAGTGGACTTAAGGATTGTAGCTTAAAAGATAGTTCAGAGGAACTTAAGTGTTCCAAATCAGATGACCATTCCGCATATATGGATTTTCCGGGTTTGGCATCCCAGAGACTCTCTTATGGTAGTGACCAAGGGGCCTCTACAATGCCTAAGCAAAACAGCCTTCTGAAATCCACGTTAAGATTTCACAAACAAATGACTAATTGCAAATTGACTGGTTTAAACATTTGTTTATGAGACAATACCAAATATAATTTCTTTGAGCATCAAGTTAATTATCTCGAAACAAATGAGCAGATAATTAAACGAACATTGGTTGCGCAAACGGTAATATTAATTACTTTTAATCAAGGCTGCGAACTTGATATAAACACTTGACCCATTATGCACATACATTTGTCAGTATAAACTAGGTATTTTATCGTGTAGAAAAGTCAATTCATCCAGTAGACCGGTTTCTTTATTATCGGGAACTCATCATGTTTTGTCCAAAATTTGCCGCGGTCAGGGCTCGAAGCTGGGCACGCCTGTTTCGGTATCTGGTGTTCTGACCACTGAATCACCCTGCCGCACACTGCACACAATTTTGAGTTATATAGTAACTAATGTGTCTTAGTTAGCCTTTCCTCTGGTAGGCCCAATATAGCATCCATTTAGGCCCAAAGTTCCAGCTAACCATTTCCAGTCTGTCATTATCAAACAGGTACCACGTTATATAGGGAAGCGGTATTGAAATGAACATTTATTTAATTAAACGGGTATTGGTTGCACGGGCGTTGATATCAATTACATTTAATCAAGGTTGCAAACTTGATATAAAAACCTGACCCATTATGTCCTTACATTTTTCATTATAAAATAGGTATTTTATAGTGTGGAAAAGGCAATTCATCCAGTAGACCGGATTCGTCATTATTGGGAACTCATCAAGTACTGTCCGGAGTTTGCCGCGATCAGGGCTCGAAATTGGACACGTCTCCTTTGGAATCTGGTGCTCTAACCACTGAGCCACATTGCCACACACTGCATAAAATTTTCTGTTATATACTAACTGATGTGACTTGGTTCGCCTTTCCTTTATGTAAAGCATACATAGCACCCATTTGTCCCTAAAGTTCCAACTAACATATGCTAGTTTAAATGATGATAACATGTTTACCCATTCTTTCTAATCTATTTTGGACTACCATAGTTATATTGTGGTGGTAAGTGGTTTTAATAAGATGCATGACTGTGAAATAATCAATCTTTTTTCTAATCATGATCCAAAGCATATTATATAGGAACAAACTAGAGGTTTGGAATGCTTAGATCATGTATAATTAGACATTGAATCGGCTTACTGTCACAGTTATGAAGTTGTAAACTATTTTAATGAATTGAATCACAAACAAATTATTTTACAATGGAACAACTTGAGTAACAAAAGACAGAAATTTAATTTTGAGAATGCACAAGTGCAATGTTCCAGAATTAACTGGCATCATTTCAGATAGTCAAGCGTAAGGAATGATTATGAATAATTTTACTTTATGAACACTGATGAATTTGTTTCTTCTGTTTCAAGGTTAGTGTCTGATTTATTCCATACATCTACGTTGACGGATGTTATACCGAAACAAATAGAAGGGTCTAGGAGGTTTTGTATTTAATGTAAGAGGTTCTGCGGGCTAGTTGTCTGCTTAGTGAGGTTATGCCCTCCTACCTATATATGGTAGCAGTTATTACGATCCGCGTTCATGATTAATCCCTGGCTCTTTCCCAAAGGGTGATGTAAGAAAGCTCAGACACAATGTCCTTGTTTTATTGAACACAATGTTGCAAAACAAATATAAAAATCGTATAAAAGTAGTCATAATAAGCACAAAATATAAATCCAAGTTTTGCGCTGTTACAATAATGCTAGGTTTTGAGTGTTAAATAACATAAATCCACTGCACTGCAGGGTTTCGGATAAATGATTGAGAAATAAACAAATTATAAATCCAGAAAGTCTTAGATGAACTATTAGTGGTTATGGAAGAATGGTTAAAGCACACAAAATATATAAATCCTGTCTTTGAGCGTTAAATCACTTAAATCCTCTGCATCTTACCGGCGTATTACGAGCGAGTGTCTCGTTTTATTAAACAAAACCCTATTAATCACAATTAGAATTGCAGTTCAAGAAATCTCAATTAAAACTGTTTGAAACTAACAGAGATTGTTTCTTAAATCACAGTTAAGAGAAATATTGTGTAAAAACAGAGTTGGATTATTTGACCTTAAAGGACACAATATTTGTCGAAATTGAGCATCGTTGGGTTATAATGTGGAGCCGCGTGTTACAATAGAACAAACACCTCGTCAACTCAGAAGATAGTATTGAATTTGAGCTTTATAACTGCTTTATCTATAATGATAGATATATATATATATATATATATATATATATATATATATATATATATATATATAGGCGTTTATGTCAAGCTCTCAGCCTTGATTTCTTAAAATTTCGCAATTACTCGTGCAATTAAAGTTTATTTTATTATATAATTCTATAATGAATTACCTCTTCCCCAGTTAGTGTGGTGTCAGTTCTACAATAGTAGATTAGAAGTGGACATTAGCTAATTTATGTATACATTACGCGCCTCATCCACAAATCATATCTGGAAAGTAATTGACGGGTCCTAAATAAGGATTAATTTCCTTCGCTACCTTCTACAATGCTTATATTATATTGACAAATATATAAGAAATTTGAATGGATTTATCATGTCTTTGATTTAAATAAGCTGCTACTTTCTTATATTCTTAAAGTGTAATGGCTCACATTTCGTGTATATGCATTTCAGTTGGCAACCAAAATAAGAAGCTATAAAATACCTCGGTTATTCTCAATCCTAGATTATCTAATCAATATAATATAATATTATTTGACTAACCTCATTCTGCTTGCTTTCCTGGTATATTGTATCTGAGCAAAGTTCGCACTGATGTGGCGGATAGTTAGATTTTTTAATTATGTTATATGTTTTTGCAGAAAACACTGTGTCATGGACATATTAGCAAACTACATTATAAATCGCAGTACTTTCCAACAGAAAAAGACATCAGCAGTCTCGTATGAATTTAGCAAAATTATTTCTCTGTGTTGTTATTTCAATTTCATCGCTGCCCTTCTGTCCATATAATTTATTGATAGAATTATGAATAGCAAAATATTAAGCCAGTTGCAATGAATAACAATCAACCCTGTTCTCCTCGAAAGCCACAATACGTATATTTATAACGGAGCACTTTTACCTGTATATTCTATGAAATTAACGTCATGGGTATTAGAAAACGCTATATACTTGCGTCAATTTCTCAGTATAGAAGACCTGGTCGGTCTAATCACCTATTTGTCCAAAGTGAATTTTTACCAGCAATAAGGATTTATTTACAATACAAATTGCTTTAGGGATTCATATGTCACTATGTACTAAGTGTTGCGCACCTAGTAACAGATATTGAGAAGGAGATGCATTTCTCAATTTTGGTGAAATTTGGCATACATGAAATTCATTTTGTTGGTGCATTGTACCAACTCGGAAAACATAGTGCTGGTATCAGGTACTGACGCAAATGCCATAGTTTTGGTACAATTAACAAGATCGGTATATATATTATATATGGTGTGTTTGCTTTGAACTCGCCTTGTCGAAGACTTTATATGAAGATGGCTCAAATATTGCATATTTTCACAATCGTATAGGAGAGAGAACTTTACAATTCTCCCACATTTCTTACTCAAATATATAATGAGTATGGGGCTTAATACCGGCTCTTCCTGATGTGTCGCCATTAAGCATTAAACAAAGGTGCATATTGGATTATACTTTCGTTCATGCTACCTTTGGCTTATCATTCTTTACATATTTGATCTAATCTGTTCCTAGATGCGCAACACCTTGTCGGGGTATTTTGCGGGGTTGCTATCTCCATACATAGAACTGGTAGCGGCTGTTGAGAACCGTGCTTATGATCAATCCCCGGCCTTTTTCCGATGGGTGATGTGAGAAGGCTAATTATAATGATCACATATGTACTGTACACAATGTTGCATGGAAAATTCATAATTAGTCCAAATTGACCGTGCTCTAGACGGCAACAAAACGAAATACTGTTAATACTATTGAATGTCTTATAGACAAGTCACAGTTAAACAAAATGGTCCGTGCTTTAGACAGCAACAGAACGAAATATTGTTAACAAAGTTGAATGTCTTATACACAATCACAGTTAAACAAAATTGTCCGTGTTCTAGACGGCAGCAAAACGAAACACTGTTAACAACGTTGAATGTCTTATTCACAAGCAATTATTCTTTCACAAATGTCTGAATTGTGATGAATACATGTAACCGATTGAAAATATATGATGAAATAAATAAAGTCACTGGTAAAAGTTATCACTGATGATCAATAGACTAAAATCGTGTAAAACGTCAATGAAAAAATTAACACATAATTAATCCACTGTTTGCTATGGTTTTAACAAAATTAATTATAATAATACATTGTACTCTGAAATTCGGGTACGTAGAATTAGATACGAACAATAAATCACTTGTATAAACTGCGAATAATCCAACGAAGAGGAGTAAGTCCACTATGGCACTATAATCCACCGCATGTTCCCTGCGTATAGCGCGCGGGTGTGTATACTTAATAAACAAAACCCAATTAATTACTATTAAAATTGCAGTTCAAAAAATCTCAATTAAAACTGCTTGAAACTAACAAAGATTGTTTCTAAAATCACAGTTAATAGAAATATTGTGTAAAAACAGAGTGTTGAGGCCCCTAACCTATTCGAGTCTGAAAGCCCCATAGATGCCAGATCGCTTGAAGTCCTAAAATTCACAGTAGAGTCTGATAGGCTTATATTATTATTTGTGTTTCCTAAGTTCAGGTCCGCAATGTCCTGCACTAACCTACTTGTGTCCTCAAATTTAAGATCTGTCTCCATATCTATATGGTATTACAATTAACTCGACACTTAGTGTTAGGCAATCGGAATGCGTACGTAGGAAAGCGGTATCTCCCAACCAAATAATCTGGAAAGAAATATACGTGAACAACAGAAGAAATTAAATATACCTGTTCCAAGGCGTCACTTTCAATATTATGTTATATCAGAACAAAGGCAATTGATGGAGAAATATATTTGATGATGATGTAATCGTTTACTAGAGAAAATGTTAAAATGCAGCAGACCAAAAATTACAATACCAGTCAAGGAGCGAGATACAGAAAAATACTGAAAATAGCGCAAAATTCAAAATCAAGTATTTAAACAAAGAATGTTCTGGAAAATAAAAATAAAAATTCTTTTAAAATAAAATTCGTTACAATCAGCCATAGTGATTTAAATTTATCAGTCAATGTTATTTTACACATACACCACCTTCTCAAAAAAGGAACGGCTAATAATAGACGTAATCATTATTCTACGGTTGACGTAGCACTCTTCCAGAACGAGTTGTGCATAATGGCGCCCCTAACGTCGTCATCTCGACCAGTACAATATTCATTGGTTCTTCCAAATCATCTGGTAACGACAAATAGTTTTCATGCTGTGATTCAGTAGAATAAGATTTTGCTATATTAGACAACGCATCTTCAGAGATCTGCATTTCATTACGTGCCTGTATAGTGGGATTGCACACATCAGCTTCGCCCAAGGAACGGTCATTCAACGCATCTGTTAATTCAGTCATACCGTCTATCCAGATAAACTGGGGAATACAACGATCCAACGTAACACAATCCTCAATGCCATTTATTTCTATGATGACATTCTTGTCAGTCATCTTCTTGACCTTGTATGGTCGTTTTATAAAATGGTGTTAGGCAGTTCTTCCTATTCTCATTAGTTATATACACATGCGAAGCCAATTTTAAATCAGAGGACACATAGCATTTGGCTTTAGCTTTTCTAGTCTTGGTCGGGACCAAACGACACATATTGCCTCTAAGTGCTCCTACAAACCAATCTACATAACTAGAAGCCCAATCAAGACTACTTGGAGTTTCTTTTAGAAGATTTCCAGGCAACCTTAATGGTTCTCCATAAACCAATGCTGCTATGGAAGTTCCTAATTGTGCCCTATATCTGTTGCGCATGGCGAGTAGTACTATAGGAAGATCGTGTATCCAGCTTGTTCCACTAGTACACCTTAATGCAGCTTTTAGTTCACGATGTAGCCTTTCTACCATCCCATTCGCTCGTGGGTTATACGCGCTAGTATGTATTACAGTGGTTCCCATGATGTTGAGAGATCTTACGAAAAGCTCTGACATAAATTGACTACCACGATCACTAGTGACCTTTTCCGGAACACCATAACGCGATATCAAATTATGTAGAAACGCGAACAAGACTTCTTGCGCTGTCATGTCTTTTAAAATCGCCACTTCAAATTGGCGACTAAATCGATCTACCATAGTTAGCAAATATTTGTGGCCATTGACCTCAGGCATTTCGACAATGTCTATGTGTACGTGTCTGAACCGTCCAATTGGTATCCCAATATTCTTTATCTCGGTTCTGGTATGTCTCCACACCTTACACGTTTGACACTTGGCACAGGCTCTTACCCATACCCGTATGTCTTTAGACATGGGTGGCCATACGTATCTGTCGTTGATTAATCTTATGGTGGCTTTAATGGATGGATGACCCATGTCATGAAACACTTGGATAATTTTGGCCCGTAACTCCAGCGGCACATATGGTCGTGGTTGACTTCTAGATGTATCGCATAACAACCACTTGCCACTTATGAGCTTACGAACATATCCTGGCCTTTTGGACAATACTAATGTAAAGGGATCCGATCCTTGGGCTTCCTCGATTTGACTAACAAAATCATGCATTGATTCATCTAAACTTTTCAAAGGACCTTGAAATATCAGCTCGATATCAGCTTCATTCGGTCGGCTAAGTGCATCGGCTACCACATTCTCGTTACCAGCAATATGAGACACAGTGAAATCGAACTCTGCCAACCGTGTTATTTGGGAATTCACTCTACGAGAGTAATTAAGCCTAGCTGTTTTACCAAGTATGCTGATTAATGGCTTATGATCGGTCAATAACTTAAACTTATGTCCGTCTTAGTAATGCTCGAAGTGTAGCAATGCGGCATACACTGCTAGAAGCTCTTTGCCAAACGTATCATAACGTTTTTCTTGATCATTAAGCTTACGGCTATAAAACCCAATCCGTCTTACTACGTCCTGATCTCTTTGCTGTAGCACTGGCCCTAATGCAACATCTGAGGCATCTGTGATTAGCTCGAAAGGTTTTTCCCAATCTACAGGTGCTAATGTGGTTACGTCACTTAACATTTCCTTGGCGTTTTGGAATTTTTCTCGGTCTTCTGGACTCAAGTTTATAGGTCTAGACTTCTTGATCGTGCTCTTTTCACGAGTGAGATGGCGTGTTAACGATCCAAGAATTCCGGCTAGACCTGGAATGAATCGACGATATTAGCTGATCATACCCAAGAACCTTCGCAACTGGCGTACGGTTCGGGGCTTTGTTACATCCTTTTTAGCTTGGACCTTATCTTCAAAAGGTTTAATTCCGTCTGTGGAAAGTATGTGACCAAGGTATTTGACTGAAGAGCAACCGATATTACACTTATTAAGTTTGACCACTAATCCATATTGTTCCAGCCTGGTCAAGACCGTTTCCAAATTCTTACGATGTTCATTTCTTGAGCGACTAAAAATTATGTCGTCTATATATATCCTTGCAAATGGACAATTCTGAAGGTTTTCTTCAGCCAAACGCTGGAATGACTGACTGGCATTTTTCAAACCAAAAGGCATTCGAAGAAATTCATGAAATCCCCCTCCTGGAAATCTGACTGCGGTGAGTTGTATCGAACTTTCTTCCATTGGTACCTAATAGTACGCTTTCTGGAGATCTAAAGTTAAATAAACCTCATATCCCATTATATTTCGGAGTAAAGTACTCTGGTTAGGGAGAGGATAAGAATCACCCTTCGTCGCTGAGTTTAATAGACGATAATTTCCACAAACCCTCCATTGAACCGGTTCAGGTATGGGAACTACAACTATTGGATAAGCAAAATTGGAATTTGACCTTCGACAAATCTTCTCTTGGCGCAATTGGTGAAATTCGGACAAAAGAACTTGTTGCTTGTGTTGTGCCAATAGTTGAGCCTTCCGTGAAGAAGGCAATGGAGCCACCAATTCTATCTGGTGTTCTACTCCTGTCTTTAAACCTATCTTTTTGGCACTGAAAATTTGAAACACTGCTAGGTGCTTCTCAATGATATCGGCAAAGTCATGTGCGACTGTTGGGCAAGGTAAACGGACTGTTCTAACTGCCGACGTGTTAGACTCAATAGGTGTTGACATCCCTACGCCTTCTGCGATAGTCCTAGGCTTGGGGTCTAATGTCAACTTGAAATGTGTCAAAAAATGCATGCCAATGATATGGTCCTTGACATCGGCTACTAGAAAATTCCATCGGAAGGAAGATTTTTGGCCTAACGTTACCGACATTTCTTTCATCCATTTTACTCCAATCCGACTACCGTTAGCGGCCCATAGTTGATAATCAAAAGTGGGGCAATCTGCTTCCACCACGTCTAAACCAACTATGGTTACCTCATCACCCGTATCGATAAGAAAATCTAATCCTCGACCTGTAGTGTATCTATCCTGACTCTGAATTTGTGCAATATCACTACGTAAGCTACCAACTTCTTTACTTAAGAAACGCAAGGTTTCTTGTATAATCAGGTTGTTTTCGGTATCTGTCCTGTTTATACACGCCATCTAACCCTCTGAGTTTTTTTAGCCAATCTATGCTCATTGTGTCAAATACTTCAAATGTTGTTCTAAGCCTAATTGGTAGCTCAGCTGTGAAAATGGAGTTGACTACATCTCTAGATATATTCAACCTGGAAGCTTTTGTGCAAAGGCGTTCATAAAATTCGGATGGTAATTGACGCCCTTTTATTTCTAAGCGAAGTAATTCGCACATTTGCGCTGATCTTCAGGCTAATATCTCTTTTGAATTTCAGCCATTAATAATTCAAATGCATTGTACGGCTTTTCTTCCACAGTTCTGTCTCTGAAATTTTCCAAAGCATTTCGGAAATTTTCAGGCAATGCCATCCATGCTGCAACTTTTGTTTCGTGAAATGCATCTGATGAAGATCTACGGTAATGTAGATCGAAATATTATGAAAAAAGAAAATTACTGGAACAATGAAAGCTGCGTTAGTCAAAACGCAGATCAGGTAACATAAATTATGAGTTTCTAAGCAAACAGTATTACTATCTGCCTTTGAATGCGGCAGATGTTTCTAAACAACAAGATTTAATCTTTGTCCTGTTGTTTAGCACGAAAATAAATCTGTACCAACAAAATAGTCATAATTGAATTTCCTTTATTAAATTAAATCAATGATAATTATTAATGCTAAATAAAGAACATTCCACAATAAAAAGCTGATTAGAACAGTGTTTCAACCATAACATAATACATCTGGTATATATAAGTAGAATTTGGGCCTTCAAGAAAACGATATATGATAAGATATTTGAATATTAAGTCAACATCAATGACTTTCGAGGATAATTAGCATGGGATTAGGATGCCGCAAGATAAAACGATGTAAATGAACATAACAAAAACTGTTTTTCTTTGCGTCATCAATAACTGAAGGTCTGTTTGACTTTCTATGAATACGTGACGCTGTCTTTATGGAACATGGAATATCAGCGTTTTGAATCCTGTCGTTTTAATTTCTCTCAACGCATACAAGAATACGTAAATTTTGAGCTCTACTTGGTTGCTATTTGTAATTTATTTCTTGGACATAGAAATGTTTCAGAACGACGTACGATCTATGTCATTTGCAATGTCATACCCAATGATATAAAATAATAATTCTTCTTCATAGAATAAATTATATAAATTGAATTACAAAACAACGGATTACATACAACGGATATATTTTGAAGGGGTATTTTGCGGAGTTGCTTTCTAGTTCGTGATTTTTTACCCCTACTACATATCAATGGTGGCTATTATTACTACCCGTGCGCCTAATCAGTCTCTGATCTTTTCGGATGGTTGATGTGAGAAGGCAAAAACATCTGGTCATACGTATATTCTACACAATATTGCAATTAGAAATATAATTCACATGTTAGTCCAATTTGACCATGTGTTGGTCGGCAATAAAAAAACAGATTTTAACATAAAATTATATCTCAAACACCATTCACAGTTAAACTAAATTGTCCGTCTTCTAGACGGCAAGAATTAAAAGTGATTTATGTTTATAAAGTAACATGTTTCGCACACAAGCAGTTATTCTTACACAAATGTCTGGATCGTAATGAGAATAGTCAAACGATTGAAAATACATGACAATATGAACATAGTAAAATGATTTATGTTTATAAAGAAAATGTTTTACATACAATTGGTTATTCTTACACAAATGTCTGGATTGTAATGAGTAGTCAAACGATTAAAGATACATGATAATATGAGCCTAGTAAAATTATTTATGTTCATAAAGTAAAATGTTTTGTGTAAACCGTTTAAAGATTTAAATGACAAACAACTCACAAATGTTTTTTATAGTAAACAATCAATCATTTTCATAGTAACGAATAATCCGATAAATTCACTAACACAATAGTCCACCGCGTGATCCTCTCGGATCGCGCGCGGTTCTGTCTATTTATAAAAACACTATTAATTACAAATAAAATTGCAGTTCAAGAAATATCGATTGAAACTGCTTGAGACTAAAAGAGATTGTTCCTAAAATCACAGCTAAGAGAAATATTGTTTAAGGACAGAGTTAGAATATTTGACCTTAAAGAGCACAGCGTTTGTAAAAAGTGACCTTCGTTGGGTTGTAACACGGAGCCGCGTGTTACAATATTACTTCTAAATTTTCTGATGGTAATACATCGTAAATCATAACTAGCGTGATAAACTTATCCATATGAAACCAATTGCACATATTTATGTGATGTGATATCTTTCTTATATTGTTCATTTTCCAATATTATTATCTATTCGGGGGAACATGTATGGTTGGAATCCAAATAAAGATATTCTATTCTATTCTATTCTATATATATATGCACGTGTGAAATTTCACTTAAACCACTAAAGTTGTACACGGTATTGGCTTGTTTATCAATAGTGTTTGACATATAATGAAATGGACGCAATTCATGCATGTGCACGTGTGTAAAAATAATTAAAAACGATTCTGTAGGGGTCTTTTGCGGGGTTGCTATCTCTCTACATAGAATTAGTAGCTGTTGTTGAGATCCGTGCTTATGATCAGTCCTAGGCCTTTTCCCGATGGGTGATGTGAGAAGGCTAATTCGAATGATCACATATGTTTTGTACACAATGTTGCATGAAAAATTCATAGTTAGTCTAAATGACCGTGCTCTAGACGGCAACATAACGAAATACTATTAACACAATTGAATGTCTTATACACAAGTCACAGTTAAACAAAATTTTCCGTGCTCTAGACGGTAAAAGAATGAAATACTGTTAACAAAGTTTAATGTATTATACACAAGCAATTATTATTTCACAAATGTCTGAATTGTGATGAATACATGCAACCGATTAAAAATATATGATGATATGATTAAAGTCAGAGGTAAAAGTTGGCACTGATGATGAATAGTCTAAAATCGTGTAAAAACTTCAATGAAAAAACTTCACAAATAATTAATCCACTGTTTGCTATGGTTTTAACACATTTAATTATAATAATCCATTGTACTCTGAAATTCTAATATAAAGAATTAAATGCGAACATTCAATCACTTGTATAAACTGCGAATAATCCAACGAAGAAAATAATTCCACTATGACACTATAATCCACTGCATGTTCCCTGCGTATTGCGCGCGGTTGTGTATATTTAATAAACATAACCCTATTAATTACAATTAAAATTGCAGTTCAAGAAATCTCAATTAAAACTGCTTGAAACTAACAGAGATTGTTTCTAAAATCCCAGTTAAGAGAAATATTGTGTAAAAACAGAGTTAGATTATTTGACCTTAAAGAGTACCATATTTGTAACGCGGAGCCGCGCGTTACAATTCAGATAAATATAATTTATTGAAATTTAGGTTCGTCTAAACGAAATAGCACCCTTTGCTTGCGTCAGACTATATTTTATTCTTAACATCTGATGACCTATATTATCAGAGTGATCTCAATAGACAGCGTGAGATCTAGACACATAAAAGTCATATTCAACAAAATAAGAAACATAATTAAGATATGAAATGATTATCAAAAAACAATATATTGAATTTGATTTAATGCAAGTATAAGCAATATAGGTAGATAGGATAAAATTCCTTTAATCACCTTTTAATACTATAAGCTAATGTTATAGTGAATTAGGTATTGCGAAAATAGTAATAAATTAGTTTAAATATCACCCGAAGTTTAAATCAAAGGCAGCATGAACAGAAGGTATGATCTCGTGCATATTCGTTTTGTGCTTACTGGCAACTTATCAAATGGAGCCGGTATTCTGCCTTTTACCCACTATATATTTGAATGAGAAATGCGGGAACAAAGGACGGTACAATCTCCTATACGAATGCGTAAACCTAGAAAAGTGAACATAACTTCATATCAAGTCTTTGACAAAGCGAATTCAAAGCCAATTCACTTTATATAATATATATGCAAAATGAAATAAATGATATCGATCAGGGTTAGAGTCTAAAGATTTGCTGGACAAACATATGTTAATAAATCGTTGTAATACTGATCTTATTTGAAATTTAGCTAACATTGTAATCCATCGTGTTTTTATCATGTACTTTGATATATCCGTCTGGTCATATTTAAACTAAATTTTGACTAGGTGCGCGACACCTAACACATAATTGCAGTATGTACATATTGATAGGTTTTGTTTCAATGTATTATAGAGTGGTGCACTCCAAATGTTGAGTATATGAGAGTATAAGGTTTAAAAAAGTGATTGTGCGTGGTCACTCCAGCAGACAAATTGTGGATCGCTGTCTGTAAGTTGGCTTTAGTTTTGAGAACATGCTCGATAAAGCGAACAGCTGGAAGATTAGCTGTAAGATCAAATAAACATTTAAAGGTCGAAAAGTGTCAGTGCGTTGCGATTGGCCATAATTTCGTTATGATGTTTGACGACTGGTTAAATACAATGTGATTGGTGTTTTCTTTAATTTCACAGCCTTAATTTCAAGAAAAATAGTATATTGTTTAGTAAATCCCACAAATCTTTACGAATGAACAACTAATGTTCATTGATGAGACGAAAAATCCATCAGTTTGGACTAATTCAGAATTTACTTTAACAACGAAGACATAATAATAGATTCGGACTTCAGAATGGTGTTGTATCAACACGAACACCAGAAAGGCGGGAAATTCATTCGTAGCGAAATACTCTAAATGTCCAATCAACGTTTATTTTCTCTAAGCTCACCTAGTTTTTGTATTTGCCTAAAATAGCATTGCTAATTTAATAGATGCAACAAAATCAATCATAATACTCGAAAAAATACTACGCATATACTCACCTCCAATTTTTGCTCCAGATAGGAACTTTGCTCAAAACTATTCACTTCCTGGCGAAGACCTTTATCAAATTTGATAATAGCTTCACTCAACTCCAGTTGCAAATTTTCCTTTTCATTTTGAAAGCGATTAAAACATGTCTCAATTTAGCTCACATTATCCATTAGGTTTGACAAAGCGTCTTCGGATACTAATCACATACTATATAATTGCATATGTATAAATACATATATATTCATTGTGCCCTTCCTGTGTGCAAAAACAAAAAGAAATTTTATCAGATGTAAGAAAATTTTCTTTCTCGTGGTCTTCTCAAATATCTACTCATGAACATATCTTTATATATAAATTGGAAAGCAAAACAAGATAGAAATATGTGAACAAAGAGAGTGTGAAAAATAGAAACCAATCAAATTGCGTGCGTCACATCCAGTTCAAGCTCAATGCTTGTACGTGCTTCTTCTGCTTACATAAATCCGGCTGCAATTTGTTTATACATAAGGCTTCGTATGTGGCTAGCTCCCTTTTGTTTTTGCATTTAGTAATTACTTTGAATGCTACGTCTGGAGAACAGTACGTGCGATGATTCGATGATGTGTTGCGCAATAACAGACGTGTATTCACCATTTGATTTAAAACAGGCGCTTAAGTTACAATGTTCTCTCATTCGATCAACTTACGTAGGCCGATCGACCAGTCGGTTAATTACTCGAATGAGAGAACATTGCAACTTGAACGCCTGTTTTAAATCAAATGGTGAATACACGTCTGCTATTGCGCAACACATCATCAACACGCACGTATGTTCTCCAGACGTAGCATTCAAAGTAATTACTAAATGCAAATGCAAAGGGGCTAGCCACATACATAGCCTTATGGTCATTCGCCGGATTTATGTAAGCAGAAGAAGCACGTACAAGCATTGAGCTTGAACTGGATGTGACGCACGAATTTGATTGGTTTCTATTTTTCACACTCTCTTTGTTCACATATTTCTATCTTGTTTTGCTCAATTTATACTCCATAAGTATATTCATGGTAGGTATTGAGAAGACCATGAAAAGATGTGCCTGTATCTGATAAAATTTCTTTTTTGTTTATGCACATAGGAAGGGTACAATGAATTTTATTAAAGCTCGCATTTCAAAGAAACATACATATATATATACATATATATTTATATATATATATAATGACAGGTAATGACAGGTGATGATTTGTGGACTTCTGTGGTATCCTGTAAAGATTTTTTGGTAATTGCATTCGATAAATCTGGATAATACTTGTAAATTAAGTACTCGAGTTTGATAAATTAAATATTTCTTGTAAAAATGGTGTATCAATCATATATATATATATATATATATATATATATATATATAAGAGAGTTCTTATGACTACAGGAAATCTCCTGATAACCAACATCAACATACCTTGAGGCCTTCGATTAATTGATCTGTTTCATCGCAATTACTGCTTTTATCAATTTTGCTAAAATAATATTTATTATAGCCAAGTTAGTATTCTTACCATTACACTGATTGGCATTGTATACCTTTGTAGGAGTATTTTTGCGGGTTAGCTATCTAGTTCCTGATTCTGTACCTTTCCTTCATACCCATGGTAGCTATTATTATTACCCATACTCATAATCAGTCTCTGATCTTTTCCGGATGGTTGATGTGAGAAGGCAAAAATGAGTTATCTCATGTATATTGTACACAATGTTGCAAATAGAAATAGAATTCACAGTTAGTCCAAATTGACCATGTGCTGGTCGGCAATAAAAACAAAGTTTAATACAAAAGAATGTCTTAAACACCATTCACATTTAAACTAAATTGTCCGTCTTCTGGACGGCAAAAGTTAAAATGATCTCTGTTTATAAAGAAAAATGTTTTGCACACAAGCGGTTATTCTTACACAAATGTCTGAATTGAAATGAATACACGCAACCGATTGAAAATACATGATGATATGAATATAGTCACTGTTAAAAGTTGTCACTGAAAATGAATGTTTACTACGTGTGAAGACTTCAATGACAAAATTCACAAATAATTAGTTCACTGTTTGCTATGTTTTTAACTCATGTCATTATAATAAATCATTATTCTCAGAAATTCGGATAGACATAATTAAATGTGAACAGTAAATCCTTCGAGTAAATTGCGAATAATCCAACTGAGCGAAATTAATCCACTGTGACACAATAGTCCACCGCGTGACCCATGCGGATCGCGCGCGGTTTTGTTTTTTTAATAAAAACCCTATTAATTACAAATAAAATTGCAGTTCAAGAAATATCAATTAAAACTGCTTAAAACTAACAGAGATTGTTTCTAAAATCACAGTTAAGAGAAATATTGTGTAAGAACAGAGTTAGAATATTTGACCTTAAAGAGCACTGTATTTGTCAAATCGAACATCGTTGGGGTGTAACGCGGAGCCGCGTGTAGTGAAAACCGTGTAGTGTAGTGAAAACTTGCAGCGAATCGGAGAATATATTTCTGCATGGTTCGAATATGCACAAATGAGAACGGAATTCGTTTTGAGGTTAACATATTGTGAGGATCAAAAACGAAGAGACCAAGCACGTCTGGCATATAATACCGAAAGATGATTAATTCTATATCTCACTTCTATATTGTTATTATTCATTTACTGCAATGAAAGGTTAAACATTGTTCACAGAAAACCCACTTCTTAGTACTATCTTTACTAAGAAAACAAATATGTAAACATTGGCCAGAAGAAGGTAAACAATATTTATTTTTATCAGTCATTACTGTTATTAGTATTTATATTATTATTATTATTATTATTATTATTATTATTATTATTATTATTATTATTATTGTTAATACTAATAGTATTTTATGTATTATATGAATGTAATTAAATCATGATTTTTTCTTTACTAATAGACTATTTTTGCGATGTTATGTAAGATTTCATAGGCTTCATGTTTAAATAGATACATTAATAATTGGAGAATCATTCTTTTTGCCTTTATTCGCAAAAGTTAGCAGATTTATGAATGATGTTAAACTCTTTAATCTACTGGCATGCACTCGTAGTGTTGCTGACGTTATTCTGTCATACCGATTGTTAAATAGAACATAACAATAACAGGTTGTCCTGCAGATTCGTGGAGACTATAAACTTCTGTAGACAAATATCCTCTTTTAAACGAACATTGGTTGCGCGGGTGGTGATAACAATTATTATAATCAAGGTTGCGGTCTTGATATAAACACCTGACCCATTAATTACTTACATATGTCAGTATAAACTAAGAATTGTATAGTGTAGAAAAGGCAATTCATCCAGTAGACCGGTTTCGTCCTTATTGGGAACTCATCAAGTACTGGCCAGAATTTGCCGCGGACAGGATACGAACCTGGGCACGTCTGCTTCGGAATCTGGTGCTCTAACCACTGAGCTATCCTGCCGCACACTACACTACACACAATTTTCAGTTATATACTAACTAATGTAACTTGGTTAGTCAATTTTCCCTTTAGGTGGAGCTCATATGGCATCCATTTATACCCAAAGTTCCAACTAACCATGCCCAATCTGTCATTACTGAACAGACACCACATTACATGGGGAAATGGTATTGAAATGAACATTTATATAATTAAACGAACATTGGTTGCGCGGGTGGTGATAACAATTATTATAATCAAGGTTGCGGTCTTGATATAAACACCTGACCCATTAATTACTTACATGTCAGTATAAACTAAGAATTGTATAGTGTAGAAAAGGCAATTCATCCAGTAGACCGGTTTCGTCCTTATTGGGAACTCATCAAGTACTGGCCAGAATTTGCCGCGGACAGGATACGAGCCTGGGCACGTCTGCTTCGGAATCTGGTGCTCTAACCACTGAGCTATCCTGCCGCACACTACACTACACAATTTTCAGTTATATACTAACTAATGTAACTTGGTTAGTCAATTTTTTCCTTTAGGTGGAGCTCATATGGCATCCATTTAGACCCCATGTAATGTGGTGTCTGTTCAGTAATGACAGATTGGGCATGGTTAGTTGGAACTTTGGGTCCAAATGGATGCCATATGAGCTCCACCTAAAGGAAAAATTGACTAACCAAGTTACATTAGTTAGTATATAACTGAAAATTGTGTGTAAGTGTAGTGTGCGGCAGGATAGCTCAGTGGTTAGAGCACCAGATTCCGAAGCAGACGTGCCCAGGTTCGTATCCCGTCCGCGGCAAATTCTGGCCAGTACTTGATGAGTTCCCAATAAGGACGAAACCGGTCTACTGGATGAAGTGCCTTTTCTGCACTATACAATTCTTGTTTATACTGATATATGATAATAGGTCAGGTGTTTATATCAAGACCGCAACCTTGATTATAATAAATATCCCCTTTATATATGGAAATGACAGAACAGATTGATCTTACTGGTTAATATTTCCTTTGGTGATAATATAAAATGCTAATCTTTACAAATAACAGCAAAGAAAAATTTATTGGATAATTAATCAATCATTTCAGTGTGTATATAATGTTTGAATACAATGCGTGCCTGACTTTATATTTATTGAGAATATAATTTACACTTGCGAATTTGTAGAATAATCAAATACAAAACGACTTCAGAAATAAAAATTAAACAGAAAAATCGAAAACAATTAATTTTTAATAATAATAATAATAATAAATTTATTTGGCATCAAAGGCCAACTGGCCCAATCATTGAAATAGCAAATCAAGGGTAGGATATGTGGAGGTGAGTGGAATTGTGACTAGCAAAGTATTTAATAGCAGGGGGAGGGGAAAAGTTATCAATAACATCAAGATAGTTCAATCTGGTGAAAAATAAATATAAACGAAGTTCCATTTGACTAGACAAGATCAATTGGAGATAGTCCGTGAAGTATCAGATCTTCAAGGTGAATGTGTGATCGAAAACAAAGATGAAGATGAAAAGATGGCGGCCCGGAAGTAGACGTTGACCGATGGAGTCCATTGTCGTGACGATTGAATTGATGGAGCATCGACAACTAATGCAAACATTAATGGATAGGTGAAAAGGTTTTCGAAAAAGGCGTTTTCGCCTGCAGTAATTATGAGTTAAATGTGAGCTGATGGCATGCGGCAGGTTCATACTAAATTTTATATTCAGAGAACAATAAATCTCTGTGCACTATCTCCATTATCGAGGTGTTAAAATGCAAATGGCGCACAAAAATCATTACGGAAAAGTCATGCAAATCACCGATGAGACAAGCAGACGCAGATTTATTGGTTCGGCAAGTATTTGGTGAAGGAAAAATCCGTCATCAGAAGAAACTTATTATACTCCCAATAATAATATTTGTAAATATTATTTTTATAACAGTGTTATAATTATTATAAGTATTATTAATTTTAATACAAATTGTATTTCTATTGTTATAATAAAAATAATAATGATTATTATTGATAATACTATTACTATAATTATTATTATTAATACATTTTCCATGTGCAGAGAGGAAAAGAAATTTTATCAGACAAAAGAATAGTTTTCAATATTTTAAATCAAGTTTGCGAGCTTGAAGTAAACACCAATCCCATTGTATTTAACTAGTCGTCGAACAACATAACTTGATTTAAAGAATTGTTACCACCACCCGTGCAATTAATTATTGTTAAAAGAACAGTATCTTTCTCAAATTCTTCTCTAACATCTGAAAATGTAATGTAGTGGGTTGCGGCTGGCGGTAGTTTTGTTATGTTGTTCGACGACAGGTTAAATACAATAGGATTAGTGTTTACTTCAAGCTCGCAAACTTGATATAAAGTAATGTAAAAATCTTTATGTTTAACTTGAAAGGCCAAACAAAATAGAAAAATGTAAACATGGAAAGAGTATTAAATAATGAAAGAGCCAGTACAAATTTTGGAAATAAATTTTTGTTCACGACTACTTTAGTTGAGCAGGCTTCACGTTTGACATCGTCCAAATGCGCACAACAAAAAGCAAAATTTAAATGCACTTCAAGATATCAGCATAAATGCAGACATAAAAATACAATGCCGTGATTAAGGCAAGAGCGATGTTATAATGGACAAATCTGACTATTTCCAAATGATGGAAAACTTGCCTAATGAAAATACATAGCTCACGCGTCTACAGGATAAATCAGATGAAACAGACAAAGTGAAGCGCACAGTAGTAAGTGAAATTAAGTTATTGACAGATGCAGGTTTAATTGGTGAGACCATTGCACAGAAGCTCAGGCCTGTTAGACAATTTACATCAATAATGTACGGATTACCAGAAGCACACTAAAAATGTTGTCCTATGAGATCAATATTATCAATGGTCAATTCTAGGCTTCATGCATTGGCTAAATGGTTAGTACGTATAATGGAACTATTGCTAAAACTACTAGATAATTAATCTGTTGCCGATTCTTTTGAACTTTTAAACACAATTCAAGATATAATTGGTTAAAACAAGATTATAGTGTCTTTTGATGTTACATATATTTGTTCCAATTGACGAAACCATTGACATTGAACTTTAAATCAAGTTTGCAAGCTTGAAGTAAACACAAATCTCATTTTATTTAACCGCCAGTCGCACGCACTGGCGCGTTTCGACCTTCCATGATCATCATCATCAGAGCACGATGAAGGCTAAAATCAGTTAATGTTCGTGTCAGCAAAGAAAATCTGCAGCCGAAATTTCCATTCAAGTAGATTATATGTGAGACTACTGAATGTGAGAACCACATATCTAACTTTGCTTGCCATATATATATATGCAATGTGGTTTGATCCTCGCTTGTCAGTTTGCCGTCGTACTCTGATGATGATGATCACGGAAGGTCGAAACGCGTCAGCGCGTGCGTCTAGCGCTAGTTTTGCTATGCTGTTCGGCAACCGGTTAGATACAATGAGATTGGTGTTCACTTCAATCTCGAAAGCTTGATTAAAAGAATTGTTACCACTTTTCTGGAAATAGCAAAATAGTACAACACCTTTTGCTAATTCTAAAATACTGGTCTTAGTAAAATTATTAATTTTATTTGTGAAATGTGTGTAAATCTGGTACGCATACCAAATTAACGGAAAATAAAACTAGTGTCTACTTTAAATTAAACATTTTCTTATATTTGTATTATAAAAATGTTCTTAAACAAGAAAAATATTTAAACAGATTTGTCGTACTTCTGGAATATGTCTGCGAAGACGGCATGCGCAACAATCACATCAATAACTTTCACACATACTGATTTCCAGGATAGAAGTAAAACACTTACGCCTAACTGCCAAAAGAGTCACATGTTTTGTGGCAGAAATTTCACAAATAGTACGCTGCAAATATGTCCTCTGCAATTAATGCCAAATTATCTTATGTCATTTGATCAAAATGTAAATAAACGTCATAAGTTCTAAAGAAAAACGTCACGTCCTATAGAAGCATGTATATAACATAAAAATAGCCGGTAGTGGACGTCAAAAAATTGCCAGCAAGTTAATTTAGTAATTAATTGGATTTGAGTATTTTGCGTTAACAAACAATCCGCGCTTTCAAAATGTCAATATAAGCTACATCAAAAGCATCGTTGACAAAAAATACTAATGGCAGTCGGAGAAAGACAACAGTCGTATTAACCAAGCTGCATGGAATTATTAAGAGATTGGTTACCGACGAAAAATGTACCAATATCAATGCTATTGTACATACCATGCACCGCTGCGTAGCACATCTAAATTTAGTACTTATCAGAACCTGTTCATTTTCAGAACACGATGGAAAATTTACCGACGAAAAACAACAATTTATATATATATATATATATATATATATATATATATATATATATATATATATATATATATATATATATATATATATATATATATATATATATATATAAGAACAAAACAACGTACTCCATGGAATAACATTTATTAATAAATCTTATTTCTACCAGTATCTACAGCCATTGTTCTGGATTCGTTAGTATATTCGTTCATCCAATCCCACTGTACATTTGTTGTAACCAATCTCCTCTTCGTTATTCTAGCCTTTGTTTTGCGCAATTTAGACCACTACTTTTGTGCAATTTAGACCACTCCTTTTGCGTAACGTCATTTGGTGTGTCATCGCTTTCATTGTAATTGCGTCCGTAATTGATGTATGTGTCGTATTTTGCGAAGCGTTGGCTATTTTTAAAGGCATGTCAGTTATGTCTTTATTCCAGTCCAATTTAATTTCTTTTTGAATTATTTTCTGCACTTTTAAGCAGGGCTTGAGCTTATTAATTGCAACAACCTGTGAGTTGTACATTTTCGCAAATTGCTGATTTTTGTGTAGGAGCTGCACCCCTCTTTAATAGTTTTTGAGGGAGATGCTGATTTATTCTAGTTTCGAGCCTCTTTTTTGATCTGCCGATGTACTGAGCGTTGCAGGTACATTGAAATTTGTATACAGACAAAGGTGTTGACGTCACAGAGAGGCTATCTTTTTCATTCGTGCGCATCAGTTTTGTTGTGTTGAACACCACTCTCACCTGTATTGATGGAAACTGTGCTTTTGTCGCTCGAATTACTTTTCGTTTGAAGATTTCCGCTGGAAGATCACCTCCAAAGGGAACACTAAGCGTTACTATCTGGGGAGTTTGATTTTCTTCCAAATTGGCCACGATTTTGTTGCGTTGCCTCAAGTTGTATTCAATGAACCAGTCCGGATAGCCATTATTTCTCAACGCTTCGCGAAGCAAATTTAGCTCTACTTCAATGTTGTCCTTACATATTGTTCTTACATTTTAAAAATGTTGAAGTAGAAACTATCAATATATATATATATATATATATATATATATATATATATACATAAATCAAATTCTAATTAGGAAGAAAAAACCACATTAATAACAAAGTGGATAAAGGCCATATATTTCGAGATTACTAAATATCGCTCTACAATATTTCATTTATAAACATTCTGAGTTTTCAATTGATTATGCTGCTAGCAACAAATCTGACTCGCTTTTAATTCGATTTCTTGTTTTGTCTGATTGGTAAGTGTGTATGATTTTGTGTTTGTCTGTGTGCCTGTTTGCATGTAAAGGTCATTCTCGCATTATTGCAAAGTGATGTCTTAGATCTGGTTATTCTTGTTTTGATGGCTTGAGAATTAACTACATATGCGCATTGTTCGCTGTTACGTGTACGAGTGCTACTTTTCCGAGTTTAGTTTTTCGTTTTACCTTGTTGCGCAAATTTGTATTCTTCACATGGTAACAGAGCAAGTGTGGATTGCAGTGTTGAATGCTCATATTATTTGGAATCTTCTGTCACCGTATCCGCATCTGTTTTTTCGTCTTCAGTTTGTTGCCAATCCGATTGAATGTGTATTGATTCTAATCGAGGTCCTGTTGGGTCTCACCTGGATACAAGGAAATTGTTGTTGAATTTTGTTATTTGTAGCCAGTTGATTAGAATATCATGTTGATAAAACGTTTGAATATTTAGGTCAGGTGCTTGTAGTTTTATATAAAGGGCTTCATAAATAAATAATAATTTTTTTGATTTTGCTTTATTTAGAATTGAGAAATTGGTCGAATTGACTGGGTGCCGCGTTTCCAATATATGAACGAAAATAGCTAATTTTCCTGACGGTGCCAAACGTTTGTTGATCAATTTCTGTGAAAAATGTTGCTGGATTTTGTTTATCAATGGCTTCTTTGTACGTTCAACATTGCAATCCACAATGGCGCTGTTACCATGTACAGAACTAAAATTTGCGCAACAAGGCGAAACTATAAACTACACTGGGAAAAATACCACTCGTACATGTAACAGCGAACAATGCGCACAAATGGTTAATTCTCCAGCCATCAAAACAATAGTGACCAGATCTCAGACATCACTTTGCAATACAGCGATAACAATCTTTTCATGCAAATAGGCACACACACAAACACAAACGCATACACACTTACCATTCAGCCGAAAGAAGAAATAAAAGTAAGAGCGTATCAGATTTGTTGCCACCCAAATGATCAAATGAAAACCCACAATGTATATAAATGAAAGATTGTAGAGCGATGTTTAGTAATCTCGAAATGAATGGCCTTTATCCATTTTTGTTATTTATGTGTGTTTTTTCTTCCTATTTGGAAATATACTGTGTTATATTTGAAGGCAATTGACATAATGAGTATATATATATATATATATATATATATATATATATATATATATATATATATATATATATATATATATATATATATAACCATGAAAATATAATAATTGCACGTATTATTACATGTATGCGATTTATAAAATTTTGACTTAACGAAATGGAGATAAAAGCCAACCCCATTTTTAGCCAATCTCATAGCAACTGGCGTCTACCATGTGTATATGTACATATTCCAACGCAAAATATGCACAATAATGTTATCATAAAGGGACTGTTAAAGGCATCTGTATAAAAAACAAGCATGTATTACGCGAGAAGATGGGCACTGGGCAAAATTAAACAAATACATTAGCCAAACTTGAGACGAATCAGGAAAGCAATCTTGAATTGTAAACTGAACATGCGATTATTTCTTTCATATAATTAAAGGAACATTGGTTGTGCGGACCGTGATAAAAATTACTTCAATCAAGTTTTTGTTATTGTTATAAATACCTGACTTATTATGTGCATACGTTTGGCAGTAAAAACTAAGCATTGGTTAGTGTAGACAAATTAATTCATCTCGTATGTGCTGAGTTTCCATACGAACGTAACCGGTCTACCGAATGAATTTCCTTTATACAATTCTTAAGCTAAACTGACACATATACTTACAATGAGTCAGATATTTATAACAAGGTGGCTAACTTCATCAAAGTAATTGCTATCATCGGCCTCGTAACCAATGTTTATTTAATTATATAAATGTTAAATTCAATATCACTTCTTCGCGTGGTGTTGTGTCTGTTCTATAATAACATATTTTAAATGTTTATGTGGAACCTTAGGTCTAAAGAAGAAATATAGATTACACCTATAAGAAAGCCTAACGAAGTAACATTTATCAGTATTTAACTGAAATCTGTATGTAGTGAGGGGCAGGGTGATCCGGTGTTAAGAGCAACAGATTTTGAAGCAGACGTGCCCAGGTTCGTGACGTGGACAGTACGTAATGAGCTTCCAAATAAGAGAAAAACCGGTCTACTGGATGAAGTTCTTTTTCTACACTAAACACAACTTGATTTATACTGACAAATGGATGCACATAATGACTCAGGTGTTTATATCGAGATGGCAAAATCAGAAGACCAGATTTAAGCAAATCTGGTCTTGTGATTAATGTACTATGTTTTATT
Source organism: Eudiplozoon nipponicum (assembly GCA_029291075.1). Classification (NCBI taxonomy): domain Eukaryota; kingdom Metazoa; phylum Platyhelminthes; class Monogenea; order Mazocraeidea; family Diplozoidae; genus Eudiplozoon; species Eudiplozoon nipponicum. The sequence continues at coordinate 54,550 of JAQBSW010004358.1, forward strand.
AGATTTTTCAAGTAGGAACTGGAAATGAAGTACTGAGACGTTAAACAACCAAGTTTAGATCGAACTTCATTTGCAGTGGTTAGTAAGAATGGTGTACATTCCTTCGAAGTGACGACACCACGAAGCCGAACTCAGCGCGTACTTGGAAATGAGTATCAATTGGATCATTGCGTAATATCGTTTGATTTCTTTGTTTTCATTCCCAGCACAGCGGCTCTATATCACGTGACAAATGTCACAAAAATGAAAATAAATCACAAACACCTTAATCTGCGCAAGGTGTGTGTTGCAAGCCCACAACCGATATAAATTTGCCCTGGCCTAATTTAAAAATTATCCATAACCAATCTGACTTGATGACAGGTAGGCTGTAATTTTTCATGCAGAAAGTAGTGGTAAACCTACCCGGCTCATGGGATGCATCGTAAAGTCCATCCCCTCCTCAACGTGGTACGACGGTGTCAACCATGTCTCGATGGCCGATCGTACATGGGCTAACGGGGCTATGGCGGTGGTGTCATCAGGGCGTGGTGGATTTCCGACCGGCAATCGGATCTCCTATAAAATACCACATGAGCCCGACGACGGCACCATGACTCGGCGTGTGTTCCCCGCCACAAAAGGGTTCAACAGCCACAGGATTACATGGACTCCTGGACAGTACCCCGTACTTCCGAATGGCGAATGAGCTCTCAACAGCCACCGGCAACCATGCAACTTACTGCTGCCTTGCAGACTGCGCTTGGATGTGCAAAGGCTAGAGGTGCGTCCTCGATCAAAAATCCGAGTGGTGAGGGGACACCACTTGTACCAAATTCCCAAGAAACTCCATGAAATCAATGGAGCCGGCTTATCCTCCAAAAGGAGTCAGCCGCAGTAAAGTAAAGTAAAAAGTAAGCATCGTGTTTGCCTTTATTACATGGTATATTCTTTCTTTTTCTCATGGTTATTAAGAAGAGAATCATCAGGTTTTATTCTTTTCTATTTCTGCTTGTTTTTCTACTGTTGGTCAATTTTGTAAATGAGTTACAGGCAGCGTCCAAATCTACGCGTAAATCCGATCTACTATTTTTGTCTTGTGGCCACAGCAGTACATCAACATCATCATCAACATCATCATCATCATCATCATCATCATCGTCATCATCATGATCAACAGCAACAACATCATCATGCACAGCTAATCAAAAACTAATAGTGACTGTCAAATAACCATATGAAGCGAATATATATAACGACAAATACTATAATTAACATACAAATTATTAGTGATATTTTCAATTGTAAAAACTGACAATTAGTATTGTTCCTTTCATCGTATGAATTGAATTATATGGAGTTTTGTGTATATTTGTTGTCTCTTTTGGGCTTCAGATATACAGTTCGGTTATATAAATATCAGAAGGAATCCAATTGATACATTGGAGCCGAAGCGAAACACTTTCAAACGCTAAAAGAAGACTACAATTGAGGCAATCAGCATTGGCTATCATTAGTTGAACAACTGCATAGGTCAATTCCTTTTACTCTTTTGTCAAATTGAAATGAATAATCGTATTTTATTCACTCAGAAGCAGCGATCTGTTGAACTGTTTAACGTATATGGTTTACTATTATTAAGTCTTTAACGTTAGTTTACTGTTTCCAAATGATAGCTCTTTTAAACAATTATAAGCGAATACTCCGCGAAGTACGTGAGCAAAGAAAAGATTAAATTGTTACCAATACTACTTCCACAAAACACAGATACATTTTTTAAATAATACATTAGCAGAACTTTTTACTTGAAAACAAGAAATGAGAGATTTCGGCTAGTATTTCACACTGCAATAACATTTAAATAGTGAGTTTAAACACATTGCGCATAATCATTTATTATTTTCTTATTATAATCAAGATTAATCAGCATTTGGTGGGCTTTAATGAGAGTTAAGTATGAACAGGCATATAATTAACCATTTAAATAAGATTTACACAGAAATCAACAATGGATACATTATGCTATTTATTTTGCCCCAAAGTGTCAGTACTTTCTTGTAGATTTTTTATGACTAAATAATCAACCCAAGGTTCGCCACTGTGTGTCTCTCGATAAAGCTACCCTTTCCAAATAGGGTATTGTTTGATCCTCTTCATCACGCTGTTCATCCGTTTGTAAACTTCTAGAGGCTGGTACGTCTTTCGATTTCTTGTATTAACTTTGCCTCTCTAGATCTTCTGACAGAAATTGGTTTTGCTCAAATATCGGCAAAAGAAGTTGGCAATTCCGGCGATTTTCCTTCCTTCATCGTTAAAGAAAGTATGGATGTTTCAGTAGTATCTCATGTCGTTGTATTCTGTTACTCGCTGAGACAGGCCACGGTTTTGTTTTCTTAGCTGACTTATTTTCAATTCTAATTCGATCATCCAGCTTTCATACAAGTATTTAAGCATTGATTCAGTATTTGCGATTTCTTCCTCTTCTTCATTTGACTTTTCCACGCAAGCTTCTATTTCATGCCGAGACTACTTAAGACGATCGTAAAGTTTGCCCCATTCCGAAATTTCTGCTTGCATCCTTTAAATTTCAATATTTTTGGTTGGTTAAAATAAACTTCATGTCCTTGAATTCTGTGACTCGCTCAGACAGACCTAGGTTTAGTTTGCTGAACTGATTAATATCTCCTTTAAAATCGATTATCCGGTTTTCATATGATGAACTATGTAATTTTTTTATTATTTGAGATTTACTTTTATTGATTTGACTTTTCTATACAAGCTTCCATTTCATGTAGAGACTCATTAAGACGATCGTTGCGTTTGCTCCATTCCAAATTTTCTGCTTGCATCCTTTCAATTTCAGTATTTTTGCTGGTTAGAATAAACTTCATGTCGTTGAATTCTGTTACTCGATCAGACAGGCCCAGGTTTTGCTTTCTTAGTTGATCAAATTTCTCCTTCTAATCTCGAATTATCCGGTTTTCATATGATGATTTCAGCATGGATTCGGTGGTTTGCCAGCTTTCTGTGCTTTTCTTGATTTGACTTTTCCATGCAAGTTTCCATTTCATGCAGAGACTCATTAAGACGATCGTTGCGTTTGATCCATTCCAAGTTTGCTGCTTGCATCCTTTCAATTTCAGTATTTTTGCTGGTTAGAATAAACTTCATGTCGTTGAATTCTGTTACTCGATCAGACAGGCCCAGGTTTTGCTTTCTTAGTTGACAAATTTCTCCTTCTAATTCGACTATCCGGTTTTCATATGATGATTTAAGCATTGATTCAGTATTTGCGATTTCTTGCTTTTCTTGATTTGACTTTTCCATGCAAGTTTCCATTTCATGCAGAGACTCATTAAGACGATCGTTGCGTTTGCTCCATTCCAAATTTTCTGCTTGCATCCTCTCAATTTCAGTATTTTTGCTGGTTAGAATAAACTTCATGTCGTTGAATTCTGTTACTCGATCAGACAGGCCCAGGTTTTGCTTTCTTAGTTGACAAATTTCTCCTTCTAATTCGACTATCCGGTTTTCATATGATGATTTAAGCATTGATTCAGTATTTGCGATTTCTTGCTTTTCTTGATTTGACTTTTCCATGCAGGTTTCCATTTCATGCAGAGACTCATTAAGACGATCGTTGCGTTTGCTCCATTCCAAATTTTCTGCTTGCATCCTCTCAATTTCAGTATTTTTGCTGGTTAGAATAAACTTCATGTCGTTGAATTCTGTTACTCGATCAGACAGGCCCAGGTTTTGCTTTCTTAGTTGACAAATTTCTCCTTCTAATTCGACTATCCGGTTTTCATATGATGATTTAAGCATTGATTCAGTATTTGCGATTTCTTGCTTTTCTTGATTTGACTTTTCCATGCAGGTTTCCATTTCATGCAGAGACTCATTAAGACGATCGTTGCGTTTACTCCATTCCAAATTTTCTGCTTGCATCCTCTCAATTTCAGTATTTTTGCTGGTTAGAATAAACTTCATGTCGTTGAATTCTGTTACTCGATCAGACAGGCCCAGGTTTTGCTTTCTTAGTTGGCAAATTTCTCCTTCTAATTCGACTATCCGGTTTTCATATGATGATTTAAGCATTGATTCAGTATTTGCGATTTCTTGCTTTTCTTGATTTGACTTTTCCATGCAAGTTTCCATTTCATGCAGAGACTCATTAAGACGATCGTTGCGTTTACTCCATTCCAAATTTTCTGCTTGCATCCTCTCAATTTCAGTATTTTTGTTGGTGAATAAACTTCTGTCGTTGAATTCTGTTACTCGATCAGAGAAATTCAGGTTTTGCTTTTCTGTAGCGATAAATTCTCCTTCATCTCGACTATCTGGGTTTTCATATGATGATTTAAGCATTGATTCAGTATTTGAGATTTCTTGCTTTTCTTGATTTGACTTTTCCATGCAAGTTTTCATTTCATGCAGAGACTCATTAAGACGATCGTTGCGTTTACTCCATTCTAAATTTTCTGCTTGCATCCTCTCAATTTCAGTATTTTTGCTGGTTAGAATAAACTTCATGTCGTTGAATTCTGTTACTCGATCAGACAGGGCCAGGTTTTGCTTTCTTAGTTGACAAATTTCTCCTTCTAATTCGACTATCCGGTTTTCATATGATGATTTAAGCATTGATTCAGTATTTGCGATTTCTTGCTTTTCTTGATTTGACTTTTCCATGCAGGTTTCCATTTCATGCAGAGACTCATTAAGACGATCGTTGCGTTTACTCCATTCCAAATTTTCTGCTTGCATCCTCTCAATTTCAGTATTTTTGCTGGTTAGAATAAACTTTATGTCGTTGAATTCTGTTACTCGATCAGACAGGCCCAGGTTTTGTTTTCTTAGGTGACAAATTTCTCCTTCTAATTCGATTATCCGGTTTTCATATGACGATGTAAGCATTGATTCAGTATTTGCGCACTCCTTCCCGTCTTGTTTTGTTTTTTCCATGCAACATTCCATTTCAGGCAGGTACTTCGTCAAACGATTTTCTGATTCCGACATGGCAGGTGAAGATTTGTTGACTTCTTTTTTATCCTGTAACAATTTTATAAATAATTCATTCAATGAATTTTGATAATTTTTTTAAATTAAATTTTCGTGTTTGATGCTAGAATAAATAACATATAAATTCGAAATATATAGCATTCTGAACACCAACAAATGTAGTAAAATCGGTATTGTTTTCGCACTTGACTTCATCGGTGCTCACATTTTATTTGTTATCATGTCATCATTTACCAATATATTATTTCAATACATGTGTTAAAAAACTTGAATTGCTTTACTTCTCCCTAAGCCAAGGTATCAATCTTAAATACTTCATTTCATATTGCAAGAAAAATATTATTAACGATTTTTAAGTGACTATGCTAATTACAGACACCTAGCCCTAAATTTGATCCATAGTATTTACAAACAAATTTACATTCAGTGACTGTTTTGTGTTTAAAGCAGCAAACTATAAAGCAGGCGTACAAAGTTTTGAGCTCTGTCCGCGACAAACTCTGGCGAGTTCGCAATAAAGAGAAAACTGGTGCTACTGGATGATCTGCCTTTTCTGCATTACACGATGGTTAGTTTATGCGGACAAATGTATGTACATAATGCGACAGGTATTTATATCAGGATGACAACCTTGACTTACATAATTGCTTTATTATTCGCCTAGATTTGTTATGATTTGATAAATAGTTTAGAGAAACTGACTACCGAGACCACTTTTTACCCCTTCCGGTACAACATGTCCTAACCCGCAGTTATGCAAGAACATAAGACTTTCTCGGTTCTCATATACTATGGGATTGCTTCTTCAAACTGATGACTAAATCAGTCAACAATCGTAAGTAAATACGCCTGGCCATAAATTTCGGGCAATACTACCATATCGATATTTAAATGCGTGAATCGATCCGCTAGTTTACCAATCCTTTAAACTTTGGTTTTAGCGTGACGCCAAACATTCTTAGTTTGACACCCGGCGCATGTCCATACCCAAGCACTTGTCTTTCGACATCTGTGGCCATGCACTTCTATCAGTGACCAACCTGATAGTTGCCTTAATGGAGAGGTGAACTAATTCATGCAGGTGTTGAATTACCTTATATCTTAATTCAAACGGTACATAGGATCTGGATGGCTCCAGGAGATTTCACATAATAACCACTTATCTCCAAACCTCCAACGTTTATACTCGACTTTCCAAGTGTATCATAACAATTATCACGTTCTTGGATTTTCCCCGTATAGAATACTATTTACTAATCTGTACCATTGTCTCTCCAATGTAGCAGTGTCCCTATGGCTGCATCAGAAGTACCTATGACCAGTTCAAATGGCTTAGTCCAATCCAAAGGTGTTGATATAGTTGATTTGTCTTAACAGGTGTTTTGACCTCTGGAAATCCTCCTTGTCGTCTTGGATAAAATGAAGCACGTCTTTATCGTGCTTCATTCACGAACCAAATGTCACGTTAACGACTCTAAAATTCCTTTTGAAACTGATACAAAACAACGTTAATAACTAATCGTCCGAAAAAATCTACGTCATTGTCGTACCGTTCTTGGTTCTGTAACATCTCTGATCGCTTGAACCTTATCTTTCAAGGCTTTAATTCTAACCTTAGAAATTGGGTGTCCACTCCTTGTCTTTTCTGGCTTGACTACTAACCCATAATGTCCCATTCTAGAAAATACGGCGCCCAAGTGCTCCTGGTTTTTTTCCCTTGTTTGAATACAAATGGACAGTCTTGAAGAACCACCTCCACCAGACGCTGAAATGTCTGACTTACATTCTTTAAACCAAAAGGCATTAATATGAATCCATGTGATCCTCCTATGATAACTAACATAGGAGAGCTCCTGAGACACCAGGCCACGATGGCCCATATATAACGATTGATCATCTAACTTAGAATGACTAAATTCCTCAGCTCTTTCTCTTAAAGTAATCTTATTAAATCCTTCAATTTATTGCTCTGTATCATCGCACTTAGTGCTGTTGTCCATTACTTTAAAATAAGATTTGTTATAAAAAATGCGTATTCTCACCATTCCAATGACTGGCACTTTATGCTCTTTCTGAAGTGAAAATCTGCAACGAATTTGAGAATACATTCCTTGACGGCCCGAATATACACAAATAAGAACAAAACCCGTTTTGACGACAATATAGGGTAAGGATCAAAATGGCAAAATTGATAAGAGAAACAAGATTTCCGGTACAAGTCAAAAGAGAGATCACGCACGTGTGGCACAAATATCGAAAACTGAATAATTCTCTATAGGTGAATTCTTCTTTGTAGTTATTTGTTTACTGCAATAACTGGTATAACATTGTTTACAGAACAGAAACTGCTTAGTATAATGTTTACTTAGTAAACTAATATGTAAACATTGCCCTTAAGTAGGTAAGAAGTATTTACTTTTTTCAGAGTAATATCTAACTCTACCGGTATAATTGCTTTGTGCTTAGATGTGTGAACTTCTGAAAATTGAATATATTTTATTATTATTATTATTATTATTATTATTTCCATTGTTTCCACATTTTATTATTCAATTATTTTTGTGTTTGCGGATTCTTCAAATTAATATTATAAGTGATTTTTTTGTACGATTAATTATTTGGTTATTTGTAGTTATTTGTTTATACATATATTAGTTTGTATAAATGTATGCAAAAGTGCATGTGTTTATGTACGTGTTTACGCTTTTATGTACTTGTAAACATATACGTTTATATATGTGTGCTTGCATGAAATATCCTATACTGAAACCGGATTATAGCGATTCCGTAATCTTACTTCCGAGTATTCAATAAAGGCAAAATGTTCCCCTTGATAAATTGATTTTTGCTACCGTATACAATGCTAGTTTATACTACTTAATATATATATATATATATATATATATATATATATATATATAACCTTCATACAACACTTACACACACAAACACAAACGCATAAACACTTACCAACCAGCCAATACAAGAAACATAAGTAAAAGCTAGTCAGATTTGTTACCACTAGCATAATCAATTGTAAATCCAAAATGTATGATTGTAAAGCGATGATTAGTATTCACGAAATAAATGGCCTTTATCCACTTTTTTATTAATGTGTTTTTTCTTCCTGAATAGGAAAAAATATATATATATATCATTAAGTGGGTGAAAACTTGTTTGATTTTCAGTTTCAATTCCATTGTTTTCTGGTAGTTATTGCTAGTTGATTTTTGAGGGTATATGCGTGTGTCTGTGTGCGTGTGTGAATACGTGAAATTATCATTCCATTTTTATAACAAAATGATGTTTGAGATAGGTTATTATTGTATTGAATTATTGAATTTTGGTCAGGCGATCGCTTTTTGGCTATTAAATGTACGATTTCTTTTTCCTGCATCATTTCATTCAGTTTCATTTTGAGCCCTTGCAAACCACGAAGGGTGATCAGATAAAAGTGTTTATCACTCATTACGTCGAGAAGGTACCAAATAGACTCCGCCAGAAGGATAGACTGACAAAAAATCGTAATTTCGTGTTAAGCTGACAATTGTATGTTTTTGCGTCTCAGGTGATAGTTAGGAAAATCTTTAGATTTGATTTTTTTAGAATTCACATTTATATAACTCCTACTAGGAATTCTCTAAATAAACACAAAATGATAATTTGGAAATAGCATGTTCAATTGGCTTCACTATTGTATTTAGTTAGTGTTTTTTACGGAATCTTTGACGATTTTTCCCGTTAATTAAGACCAGAACCTGATAACCATAAGATCTAGGTACTGAGTGTTTTTAGATTTATGAGAAATGTACTGTAAATTAAGTAGTTAAACGTCGTACAACCAATATTTTTAAATAATTAGACAGGACTGCACCGCACATTTTAGCGTGTATATAATGTTTAAACATAGTGTGCTTTACTTCAAAATTTATTAGAAATGTAATTTTGCACTTGCGAATTTGTTGAATAAGCGAATACAGAAAGAATTCAGGAATAAAATTAAACAGAAAAACCAAAAAATATTAATTTCTTAAAGATAACTAATGCCAAACATTAATGGATAGGTAAAAAGGTTTTCGATAAAGCGTTTTCGTCTTCAGCAATAAGAAGATAAATCTGGGTTGATGTCATGCGGCAGGTTCATACCAAAATTTTATGTTCACAGAATAATAAATTTCTGTGCTCTATCCCCATTATCGAGGAGTTCAGATGCTAATGGCACACCAATATCACTAAAGTAAGTCGGAAGCAATCGATTGGTGTTGCAAGAATGTATGATAAACTTTTTGCTTTATTTTAAATATGCTAAATCATTAAAGATATACATAACGCACATATAATTTATTCACTAGAAACAGTTACTGTCAGTTATTTTTAAATAATCATTTGTCAAAAACCAAAATATGCAAATTTAAGCAAAAAGCGAAATACGGATTAGCAAGTTAGGTTGCACATAATCACGAATAGAAGCCAATGTCAGATTTAGAAAAGATGTAATCTCACGTACAAGTGTGTTTCGGGTTAAGCGTTGATGCATCAATAGCAGCCCAAAATCTGCCAGAACTTCATGAGACATATTTAATAAAAAAATGAGAGATCGATCGACGATGCAATCACGTTTACGTTGGAGAATCCAAGAAGTGGTGAGGTCAGCTTGACCAAAATTCTTTAAGTGTGCGACTCCAATGTTATATGGCGAGATATATATATATATATATAAAAATAGATCTAATATTCTTTTGAAATACGAGCTTTAATAAATATTCATTGTACCCTTCCTGTGTGCAAAAACAAAAAGAAATTTTATCAGATATCATTGTCTTCTCAAATATCTACTAATGAACATATCTTTATATATAAATTGGAAAGCAAAACAAGATAGAAATATGTGAACATAGAGTGAGTGTGAAAAACGGAAACCAATCAATTGCGTGCGTCACATCCAGTTCAAGCTCAATGCAGAAGAAGCACGTACAAGCATTGAGCTTGAACTAGATGTGACGCACGCAATTGATTGGTTTCCGTTTTTCACACTCTCTCTTTGTTCACATATATCTATCTTGTTTTGCTTTCCAATTTATATATAAAGATATGTTCATTAGTAGATATTTGAGGAGACTATGCGAAAAAAACGTATCTTATATCTCATAAAATTTCTTTTTTTTGTTATATATATATATATGAGAATTCTGTTTTTCGCGTGCCTTATTTCTTCCAGGTTATTTGATTCTCTGTATGTATTGTTACGTAAGAAGTAAAATCTCCATTGCCTAATAAAATTTTATCAAATACATATTTAATTTCGAGCAACATGAGAACACTAACAAATTATCTCAATATATTTCAGGTATGAACTTAACAAATATGGACGATAATGCTAGCTTATCCTACTCAACTAGGTGTATTAAGATTGATAATGACTTGGCATCTCTAATGTTCTCATTAACAAACAGGATAAGAGCCTCTACAATGTAAATTTTGTTAAATAAGGACAAGATTTAAACAGACTTGTACCTCTTGGATATGTCTGCAAATGTGCCGTGCGCAATCAGTCCTGGCAGGAACTCATCAATAACTTTCACATACGGATTTTGAGGATAGAATTAAAATACGTACGCACAACAGCCAAACGTTTCATATGTTTTCTTGTAGAAATTACGGTTATAGCACGTTGTGAATGTGTCCTCTGTAGTTAAATCATAATTATCTTATTTTATTTGAAAAATATGTTAATAAATGTAATAATTTATTAAGAAAAATATAACGAATTATAGAAGATCATATACAATATTTATTATATAGGGAACTAATCACGCAAAGAGCTTGCTGAACAGTACGTGTTGAGTCTGCAATAAGGACGAAACCGGTCTTATGTATGAAATGCCTTCCCTACGCTACTATTCTTAGTTTATATTGAAAAGGATATGTACATAATGAGTCAGGTGTTCATGTCAAGTTCGCAACCCTGATTAAAATATTTTTTGTCACCGCTCGCGAAACCAATGTTCGTTTAACCATATTATGTCCATTGAAATACCACGTCCTAATGTGGTGTGGAGTATGTCCTAAAATAACACATTGAGGATGATTAGTAGAACTTTTGGTTCTCAATGTATGCTATATAAGCTCAATTTAAAGGGAAGGTTAACCAAGAAACATTAGTCAGTGTATAACTGAACATTGTGTGTATAGCTCGGCAGGGTGCCTCAGTGGTTAGAGCACCAGATTTCAATGCAGACGTGTCCAGTTTTGAACCCAGTCCGCGGCAAGTTCTGGGCAGTACGTGGTGGGTTCTCAATAAATACGAAAACAGTCTAGTAGATTAATTGCCTTTTCTAAACTATACAACACTTAATTATTACTGACAAATGTATGTACCTAATGGGTCAGGTTTTTATATCAATATCGCTAACTTTATTAAAGTAATTGCTGTCATCGCACGCGCAACAAATATTCATTTAATTATATATTAGATGAATCATTTTTACTTTTTATTTTTCCGCAGTATAACAGCATTGGTACAGTTGAAATATTTAGCATATATTAGGTTTAGTAATTTGTCTTTTAAGTCGAATTGCTAAAGACTTCATACGAAGATGAATTTTCTATTGCTTTTGCTATCATACATATAGCTCACTACAACATCCTTGTGTTCCACAATCCTTTTGAGGCGTAGTGCCGGCTCACAATGATATGTCACCTATTAGCACTAAATACACATGTATATTTGTTTATACCTTTTATTCACGCTAGCTTTGGAATATAAATTTCAAAATCAGGAGGAATTCTATTCGTTATTCAATTGAAACAACAAAAATAAATTACGCACACCTGAACACGTTACATGTAACATTCTTTATTTGTATACAAACCGGTGACTTGTTTGTTCAGAGACGTGAGGATTTATGCATGCTTCCTGCTTTTAGTAGAATTATGCGTCCATGTAATCTATCGTAATTCCTGTAGTTTTCCACTAATTCACTTTATAAATTAATGGACTTTACAGTCCAGTTAAGTTCTGGTCACAAGTAAATGGCTTTTTAAATTATTTTTTACAAATATGATATATTACAAATTGTTGCTTCCATATACGATTTATTCCCATAATTTAATTACTAATTTTAGCTATAATTCGTAGTAATTTATTCACAATTCGACTCCGTCTTCCATTCGTTCTATCAAGAACTATTGCCTTGTCTTTTTGTTGATCGGTTAGAAGTATTCCTCAATTATTTAACAAAATCTTCATTCTATTCTTTTTATACCACGATCTTCAATCATTTACTTTAACTTTGCTGTTTTAATTAACTAGCAAAAATTGTATTCATTATTTGTTATGACATTCTAAGTTGTACCTGCCTTCAAACTGGTATTAATCTTATATTTTATACCTATCAACCTTGTGTTTGTTATTTCAATATGAAAATGATTTTCTTAAATTTAATATGCTTCAATATGTTATTTTTGAATCTCCTCTTGTATTTTATTTCAGATATGAAACTTTATTCTAGTCTATTATCAGTTAATTAGTTTTATTTTATTATAACTTTATTTTGTTAATCGAGATTATTTTAACTGCATTTACAGTTTAATATCCTGTGATCTCATCGCATTACTCTGATTTCTTTCAATATGGTATCGCGAAAAACTATTTTGTTGGTAACTTTCACAGGTTTGTTATATTGTAACACACAGCTCCGCGTTACAACCCAACGATGTTCGATTTTGACAAATATGGTTCTCTTTAAGGTCAAATAATCTAACTCGGTTCTTACACAATATTTCTCTTAACTGTGATTTTAGAAACAATTTCTGTTAGTTTGAAGCAGTTTTAATTGAGATTTCTTCGACTGCAATTTTATTTGTAATTAATAGGGTTGCTTATAAAATATACACACCCGCACGCAATACTCATGGAACATGTGGTGGATTATAGTGTCACAGCGGATTTGTTTCGCTCAGTTGGATTATTCGCAGTTTATGCAAGGGAGTTACTGTTTGCATTTAACTATACCTATCCAAATTTAAGAGTACAAGGGATGATTATAATTACACAAGTTTAAACCATAGCAAACAGTGAACTAATTATTTGTGAATTTTTTTCTTTGAAGTTTTTACACGAATCTTCTCCATTTATCTTCAGTGACAACTTTTAACAGTGACTATGTTCATATCATAATGTATTTTCAATCGGTTACATATATTCATTTCAATTCTGACATTTGTGAAAAAATAATTGCTTGTGTGTAAGACATTCAACTTTGTAAACAGCGTTCATTTTGCTGCCGTCTAGAGCACGGACAATTTTGTTTAACTGTGACTTGTGCATAAAACATTCAACTTTGTGAACAATATTCTGTCTTTATGCCGTCTAGAGTGCGGACAATTTGGACTACTTATGAATTTATATGTAGTGTTATTTACAATACATTTGTGATCATTCGTATTAATCCTCTCACATCACCCATCGGGAAAAAGCCGGGGATTGATCAATGACTTGCACGGATCTCCACAGCCGCTACCAGTCAATGCAGGAGTAATTAATCACAAAGGAATCCCCTCAGTATATAATCTATGTAATGAATTAGCGTCGAAGTCGGATTGTCAAAGATTCTACATAAAATCATCCCCATTACTGTTTGAATACATATCCGTATACGAGACTGTACCGTCCAAAGTCTCACAATACTTGACAAATACGAAGTGGATTTAGGGCGTAGTACAAACTCCTCATTTTGAGCAACCAGTAAGCACAAAACGCGCGTATACATGAAATAATATATTTCGTTCATATTGGTTGTGCTAGGTCCTATTTGATATAATCTGTACTCTGACTTTGAGTACATAATGTAATATATATATATATATATACCATATATATATATATATATATATAGGATTATATTCATTAATTTTATCTGTAGATATCTCAAAAGCTTTTGACCCTATATCTTTTGATGCTATTTTAAGATTACTTAAGTACGATTTATATAATCGAAGAATGAGTATCTAAGTAAATGATCTGAGATCAAAACCGTAAAATGTAACAAATGGAATTCCATAGGGATAAAGTTTGGGGCCAATTTTATTTAAAATCGAATTTGTACATTTGGAAACTAAGATTCTTAACGGTCGAATTTCAAATCTGATGATGATTTTAAAATAATCTTTCCAATTGATCCGAAAAAAGTCGACTTCTCAAAAAAATAATGTGACACTAGATTTTTATGATTTAAGTAGATATTTGATAACACTAGGGCTGAGAATATACAGTAAAAAATCGAGAGCATTAAAAATAGGTAAATAGAAGCAGAATTTAATTATGTTTATTTTTATCATGCTCTGATTAATGATCTATTTGAAATTAAATTAGAGCAAGAAATTAAGAATTTATGCATAAATATTAATGTACAGATTCTGCTCGGAGACTTATTGAAAGGCTAGTAAGTAGTGCAAAGAACTGATGTGCAATAATAAAGAGAAATATTCTATCAAATGATATAAAATTTAAAATGTATATAATTTGGTTTAAACCGATACTAGTATATGCTGCCACCTATATATGTATTTGTGCTGAAAACTGCAAACAGTTAATGTTCGTGACTGCATAGAAATTGTGCAGCCGACATTTCCAGTCAAATTAATGTATGCAAGTCTGCTAGAGGTGAGAGCCGCATATCTATATATTTGATTTCCATATATATTCAATGCGGTTTGATCCTCGATAGTCAGTTTGCCGTCGTACTCTGATGATGATCATGGAAGGTCTAAACGCGTCAGTGCGTTGCGGCTGGCGGTAGTTTTGTTATGTTGTTCGACGAATGGTTAAATAAAATGAGATTGGTGTTTACTTCAAGTTTGCAATCTTAATTTCAAGAATTGCAAATTTAATTTTACTTAATAGGGTTTTTTAATAATAATACATACTGGCGCGCAATTCGCAGATAACATGGGGTGGATTTATGATATTGAACGCTCAAACCCAGGATTTACATTTTTGTGTGCCTTAACCATTTTTACATAACCACTAACAGTTCAATTAAGACTCTCCCGATTTATATTTTATGTATTTCTCAATCATTTATCCAAAACCCTACAGTTCATTGGATTTATGTGATTTAACACTCAAAACCTAGCATACAGTAGATTATCGAAACAACGCAAAACTTGGATTTTATTTTAGTGTTTATTGTGACTACTCTTATACCAAAATGGTAACTTGTGCTGACAATTTTGATAACTCACTAAACCTAGCATACAGTGGACTGATTATTTGTGGTGCTTTTTGTGACTTCTTTTGCACGATTTTTGTCTTGTCTTTATAACATTTTGCTTAATAAAACATTGACTTGATGCTTGTGCCTTCTCACATTATCCTTCAGGAAAAGGCCATGGATTAATCATAAACGCGGATCGTAATATCAACTTCCAGATATTAGGTAGGTGGACAATATCGCACTAAATAGACAACTATTTTGCAGAACCCCTTACATTAACTAAAAAAGCTACTTCAGTGTAATTAATTGAATAATCTCAATTTTACCACGTAATGTGATAAGTGGTGTCGAATGCCGCCGGAAGGAATACCTTTTTATGTTTTAAAATGTGTTTTGAAAACGCTATATTTCCAAATTTTAGTGAAATTCGGCCTAACCCGTAAATATTATGATGCTACTTGGTACGACCTCGGTAATTTTAAAACGACTCTGATTTTTCAGTTGTGACCAGAAGG
>JAQBSW010004359.1:0-70274 GCA_029291075.1 Eudiplozoon nipponicum
TTAATAATAGACGAATGCTTCGCGACCACATAAACATGAAATTAAAAGCCATATATTGGCTGTAAATGAGTACAAGGTCGCCCATTCTTAGTGGAAAAATGAGACCTCTCCACGCTAGCAATTCTGGTAGGAAAATCAGCGCTATAGCATCACCAATGAAGCCCAAGTATTTAAAGATTGAAACAGCCAATCTTATCAGCTATAAGGCCCGATCTCCCGAAATGAAAGATTAAAAAACAACTAAAAAATAGACAATGATGAAATAAGAAATAATTAAACAAATTGGATTAGACCTAAATTAAAAGACAAACTCAAAGAATATGAAGAAATAAAACATAAAAATCAGAAACGAATAGAATAATTAATCGATAATTGATTGCGCATGCGGTGATAAAAATTGTTTAAATCAAGGTTGCGATTTTGATATAAATACCAACCACACTATATAACCATATGTCAGTATACAATAAGCATTGTATAGCATAAAAATGTTTATATGACGCTCGCAACCTTGGATTAAATTATTGTTATCACCGCCTGCGCAATCAATGATCGTTAAATTATATACTTTAGGTTTAAATGGATACCAAATAGGCTCCACCTGAACGAAGGCTACCAAAAACATTAGTTAGTATGTAGCCTGAAATTTTATGAATTCCTCAGCAGAGTGGTTCAGTGGCAAATCACAGACTCCGTAGTAGACACGCCCACGTGTGAGCACTGTCTGTGACCAATTCTGGACAGTTCTTGAAACGTTATCAATAAGGACGAAACCAGTCTACGGGATGAATTCCATTTTAATAGCTCGTTTTCGTTATTCCATCTTTCACGACTCAGCAGATAGGCCAACTATTTTGAAATTGTGCACCAGCCGATGCAGTATATAATCGTTTTTATCGATGCTTTCATAGTCTTCCGTGAATTCTTAAAGAAGATCAGGTTACAAATTCCTAGTGAGGATGAATGAATTTCATTCAGCCATCCTGCTCTGAGATGGCCACTCGTGCAAAGTTGACGAGAACAATTTTTCTAGAGGTTTA
The DNA here is from genome assembly GCA_029291075.1 of Eudiplozoon nipponicum. NCBI lineage: Eukaryota > Metazoa > Platyhelminthes > Monogenea > Mazocraeidea > Diplozoidae > Eudiplozoon > Eudiplozoon nipponicum. The sequence goes on from JAQBSW010004359.1 coordinate 1,041, forward strand.
CAATTTGTTAGTCTTTTCGTAAATGATAAGCGCCTAAGGATAACGAACATCAATTGCACAGAATTTTTTTAAAACGCCAGAAAACGCCTTCGCCTTTCTGCTGGTAAAAAAATCAGGCTACGTGCTGATCTTTAGTTTTAAAAGGCTGATGAGGATGTTTGTCGTAAGATCGGTGACAAAGTCAATTGAGTAAGCCCGGAGCAGCCATACGGTTGTGACAACTTCAAGACCAACTTCAACCTACTTATTTTTGGTGACAAAATTTGCACCATTACAGCTCATGCTTGATACATATATTTAGTACGATCAAAAATATTTTGAGCGTAATAAATCTGGAATGACAGTCAAAAACTCATTGCCGTGAAAATATAATGTCTGATTATGTTAAATATTCAAGCAAAATTGGTTTTGAGAAAAGACACCGCGTAGTAGCGTGACGATTTAACAAGGCTTTTTTAGATGGAAATAATTGTGTACAATATCATTACACAATTATTTTTTATATCAATTCTCAAATCGATTCTGTTTTGCTATTTTAATATTCGTTTTTAATAGCTGATTTAATGCGCCTATAATCCTTGCACAATTTTTCAGTTGTCTTGGAATTAATGGTTTGGTCGTACATGAACCATAACATCAAACCTTTACAAAATACTATTTTAATGCAAACGGCTGAGTAATGCTCACTTAGGTCTGCTGTATCATGTGTACACAAATCGGGAAACATTCTCAACACCATTAACAACATTAATCAAACATTATTCAACCTTACACCAATTCTTTCAAAATCTTACTTTAGATTCGGATTTTCATTTCTTTCGTATATGCGTTAAGATTTTATTTAGCAAGGAGCTGTCTAGTCCCAAAACTGATAAGAGCATGATATTATTCAAAAGCAGAATTATGCAATGGTTTGTATGAAAGTGACTAGCATAGTCGACAATACGAAAGAAACCTATAAACAATAAATATGAATAAATACAACAAACTTAAAGCTGGAAGCATTCAGGACAGAGGTTGTGCCTCAAATGAACCAAAGCTGACTGTAGAGGCTTCCTCCGAAGTCAAATAGAGAAAGGTTCGAAAAATATACGCATTAATCTTAAAGAAGAAATGGGACGAAGAAAATAAATAAACATGAAAGCTTGGTTATCAGGTAAACACGCATATTTAAAAAAAAATTTGCATTATCAAATGATGGGCATGAAACCAGAAAGTAGTTAATGAAGCAGGTGGGCGAGACGACAGCTGTGCACTGTATGTTTATCAAAAATTTAATTGTCAATCGGTAAATTTGATAAATGAATTGAGAGTTGACAGTTTTCAGGTAGTCCACAAAGAATGACTATTGGCGACAAAAGCAAACAAATTGATTGCAATGATTGTAACACCTTTAATTTAGTCGCTGGGTAGATTTACTATTGGATAAAGGCCTATGTAAATACATTTTTTGTTGCGAAATGTGTCGTTCTTACGAAAATTTGCATAATAATGTGTGTAACCCTAAGTGAAGAGCTACGAACGAAAGGAAATTTAAATTACTGAATGCATTGTGAGTATAAACCAAGATTTAAGTTTTCCACAAAAACTTTGTCCAACGAAAGTCATTTAAGATAATATTATTATTGTTATTGAAGTTTCTACACAATGCAATATTTTAGATAAATGTCAAAATAATTTATTATCGTGTAAGTTATTCATGGTCACCAAAAATGTAAAATTATCATTTCAGTTAAAATATCCCACAATAAGAACATATTTAATAAAGGTATCATAATCATTTAGTACTTACAAGCTAACAATTAATTAATTAAATAAAGAAATAAATATCCACACACTTGTTATGAAAAGGGTATAGCACTTTCGAGTTGGTAAACGTGAGTTCAAAGTCGACACATGATACAAAATGTAAAGACTTGGATCCTATAAATTAACATGAACCAAGCAGATGCCATAGCCGTTTCTATCTGAGTGTAAGAACACTAAGTCTATTGTACTGGGAATGATCCATTGTGTATGAAAAACCATACTGGTTAGTTGAACCCCTATTATAAATTAATTCAAGCCCTCCAATCTCTTCATCAATGTTTTCATATCTGAGACCAACAACCATGTCAATACAAATACGGCTTTACGCCAACAGTGTCATCATAGTCAAGCCATAAGAAATATGCGCCGAAATCGTTCGCTGGTCTGCAATTGACGTAGAATTCGATTATATACATGCAAAGTAAAAACCGAATTAAGTGCGTAAGTCCTTTGCCTTCCAGATTCCCGCAAAAAATATGTTTTGAATAAAAATTAAGACATGAATAACGTTAATAGAAAGAGAGCCACACTTGCTCTCACAAGCAAAGACCGGCCTGACGACCAGTGGGCACCAGCTAGTCAGCCCCGGAACGGAAGCATGAACCTTACTGGGTCTAATGGGATACGACCATCATCCAATTTAATGTAAAGCCTCGAGTTTGATCTAATAATGCAACAGAAATTAATGTTAATTGGGTAGTGACGGAATAAGAGTAAGCGTTCAGGTACCAAGGGCATGTTTCGGCTGCATAAGGTAACATTGGCTAATGGCATCTTGGCAAATAGTACTCATCAATCATGGTTGGAAGACTATCTAAGAAAAACGAACCAAACTATAAAATAGGAGATCTAGAGTTCTCCTACAGCCCAAATATCACTGAGCAATACGAACTGTAGTGAGTCTACACTTCATCGACCGTAGCCGCCTTATCTGCTTAGTCGCGCAGGGTGGATAAGTGAAATCTGGTAATTTCAGCCACCATTTCCGACACTGTTTCTTGTACTTCTTTTGTTGTCTCCTTAATCTCACAATAAAGCTATTTTAGTTGCTAGGAATATTGTGGATGTTGATCACATCACTTAGCCAAAATATCGAAAATAGTTCAAGTAAACCATTTAATAAACCTAGGTTAGTTTTTAAAGTCAACGCATTAAATGTGCAATCATTGAAACAAACTAGACGACAAAAAGCTCTCGCACATACGTTGGATAAATTTGAAATCAATATATGCCGCGTATCCGAAACCCGAATGTGGGATCCTACGAGCATTACATAACAGGATGCACCATCCTCTTTTAGATTTTAGAGACTTCAACCCTCTGGTTCTACAGAGCTTTCTCAAGCTGGTAAATTGGGCTTCGGTATTACCCTTAGCTCACGAGCTAAAGCCTGCTTTACTGAATGGAACCCCATAAACAGCCGACATTGTGTGACATGCTTAAAAACATCTAAAATCAATGCCAGAAACCTTAATCAACGTTGAATTTTCGTTGTATCTGCATATGCCCGCACCAATTGCACATGTAGATTACCAACAACGAATAACAAATGTTGACATCGGTAGACGTACTTTTTGATCTGCCAACAAGTGCTCTGCGTTAGAAAACAAATAAGGCTCCATGAACTACGCTAGCTCTCTCAAGTTTTGCGTATGCCCTCAATTCGACTGCCCAGTAGAGCACTATTCTCTCATCCAGTGCCAAGTTGGCGTAAGAAATAAAGTGGGCAGAGTTTGACATGACAGAAACAGATAAGGTCAACTACATCAAAAATGGATAGTATAGGGTCCACTCGTATTCCAGGATGGGGTCCGCGTACGCATCATATTTTTGTTGTTGAAAACCCTTGTTTCAGATTTCTTGTAGAATCTTCTTTGCAACTGTCTTTTCTTACTAGGGCAGAGGTAGCTGCGAGGTTTGGTTGTTTTTGTGACATGATACAGTAAGAAACCAAAATGAAGTCGTATCGCTGATGCTGTCTTGGTTTAAAGTTGACTTGTCCATAATGGTGTTGTTTAGAGGTTTGGTATGCCTCACTCTGGTATCTTATCTAAATAAATATATTCATATCAACTTGATCTTTCTTCCAAAAAATCATTCTCGTTTAATATTTTTTTGCCCGATATTATGATTATTGCCATTATTATAACGTATTTTAGATTTTTATCCTTTTTGTTCTTTTTCCTATGGCTACATGTCAGTGGAATATTAGTTACTAAAGACATCTGTGTTGCTGTGCGAGATGATGCACGTTATAGCACAAATACCAAAATTCAAACAAACCACGAATAGCGAACAAAAAATGATAACATGAACTTCAACAACGAATGATCAAAAAATTATTAAAACAATTTGTCTCCATAAATGATTTATTTAAGCAATTAAGGAACAGTTAAAACGTAAAATAAATTGTCAATTTATTTTTATATGGAGAGTTGCCAATTTACATGCATACACCCTCTCGTTTTTGGGAGCAACTACCGATAATCGAAAACCTCTTCATATCATTATTGCTGGTCGCACAGTGCGCATGTTTTTCCGATGTGTCTTGTTCATGCAGCTCTCGTCACACTAGCATTCGTGATGCCAGAACTTGCGAGTAGGACACAGCCTCGGAACTACGATCCTTAGCTGTTAAAACTTCTTCATATTTTTGCCCATTCCAGTAAATTTTGGTCTGCAACGCCCTGGAGATATCTAGTCCTCTTCGCCAGTTATTTTAATGATTTTTTCTTAGTCATGTCTTGTAAAACAGAAGTAATGAAAATCTCCCTCATCTCTATGAACAAATGCAATGCCAGTCCCAAACCGAAGGACCCTTAGCACTTATACCTACCATATATGGTCTTGGTTGGAGCTAGTAGACACATTTTAGCTCTAATAGCGTTGACGAAACCATGTAACTGTGTTATATCGATTACAAATTGCCAATATCACTCTAGGATTATCGAGAACTTGACTTATTCCATCAGTACATCTCTATGCAGACTTGTCACTACGTTGCCACTATAATTTATCTACAACAAACTGTGCATTATGTTGCGCCATTACACCTTGCGTAGTATGGAGTAAACAACTCGATGTGTTTTCCAAATTTACTGATTGGTGTCAACGAACTGAAATCACTAATATTGAGTCATCTATTACATGATTCAGAACTTTTTGCCTAGTTTTATAAATCTATACTTAAAATCCATTTGTAATCTTATTTGCATTAACGAACAGAAACTTGCATTTGATGGAAGATCTACCCTAATGTTCCCGACAACTTCATCCTCTCGACTACCATACGAATAGTATTTGCGAGCCACAGTTGATAATAAAATATGGGGCAATGTATTTACACAATATCTGACCACACAATGGCCAGATCTGCGCCTATCAATTCAAAACAATTTAACACACTAACTCATCTCCAACGGAGAATTGTTTGGTGTTACCTCAGGCATCTACCAGGAGAGCTCTACACCAACGGATCTGAATATTTGCCATTGACGCATATTCTCAGGCATCATTAAAGTGCTTCTATCAGAATGACACGAATACTTTGATATGCTTCTTTTATGAACACCGTCTGTGCTTAATGACTCTAATTTCGCTTAGGTTCCAACAAGCAAGTTTTGTGCGTGGCCTAGTGAGATTATTCTATTGACGTGTGCCTTTCTAACCGTGGAAGGAGTCACCTCAACACAAGGCACGTCACATATTCCTTCACCGTAACTGAAATTCATAGAAGCCGACTTAGCTTCTATTCGTATACACAACCTTCGCTTGTTAAAATATTGACAACTCGAGATTTTAGCCTGTCCCTTTCTATGCCATTAATATTTCGCTCAAGCCTGGCTCATGAGCAAAAGATACCACTGATCAAAAACGCCATGAACTTAAAATTTTTAAAATTCTGTACCGCATATCGTGCTCTAGATCATGTTTTATGACTGCCAAATGTCTTACCAGACATGAACAAAGTGATCATTGAATTTATTAGACCCTCCCACAAATGAGTCCATGGCGCGGTGGCCAAATTATGTAGTTTTGAGTTCGATAAACTAGCGTAAACATCTAAAATGCCAGAACCGTATCCGTCTGATTGTAAGAATATTAGATATATTGTGCTTGGATTTGATCAATCGTGCATGATATTCCTGAATGGCCATCTGAAACCGTTATAATAACTTCATTGTCTCCTGATCTCCGCCTCAATGTCCTCATATCTAGGATAGCTATCGTGTCAATAAAAGTACGGGAAAGTACGAATTTCCGGAAACGGCGTCCTAATATGTAAGTCGGAAGCAGCAAGTATCAAAATCGTACGCTAGTCTCAAATCGACTTACAATGCGATTATGTACATACATAGCCAAAATTAAATGAAATGTCTGAGCTACTCAGCTTCCAGATTTTTGCATACAAGAAACAATCTTGATTACGATAAACGAAGTTTATTAAATAGTCTTAATTAAATTAAAACGTGAAAAAGATTAGGAGCCAGAGAGACAACTTTGTCCTCACAGCAAGGACCACAAAGTAGAACAAAAATATCAAAACTGATATCGAGCACGAACGGCCAACAAAGAGAGGTAATAAAGTATTACAGTGATTATTCAAAAAATTATTATAAAATTTATCCAAACATTATTTTTTATACAAATATTATTTCAACCACATAGGATACAAAGTACAGCACATTGCCAATCCCAAATTTGCAAAATATACGGAATAATTATCGGTAAACTTCAAACAAATATCCCAGACATATCAATCTCAACAAATGCCAAACCTATCTTTGTAAGTTTCCCCATCATCAATATAAAAAAAAATCCCACTATCAAAACACATGCCAAAATCATATGCATTCATGAAGACCTCACACTGAACAATAATAATAAAAACTAATCAAGTAAAAATAGCTACACGTAAGTTATCATCAATTAATTGCAAACTACACTTAAATAAAGTAATAAAGCCAACCGACCAGAAAACACTTACAGTAAATACGATAAAACAGTAGGAATTGGAACAAAGTTTCTTTGATTTCACGATTAAAAATACGATAACGATTATTAATCCAATCTGATATACACATTTACCATCTTAAGGAGAACTAAAAACTGTTTTGTAGAACAATACCACAAAAGCTAAATTTATAAACTGCCAAAGTTAAAAGCGAATTCAATAAGAGTACACCCCATTCACACACTGCGTGTAAATATATGATTCCTAAAGCCAAAATTGAGGCCCCGTTGTTCAATCACATATAAAATGAAAACAGATATAATTGCTGCCTGGAAACTTTGTACAGTCATAATGAGCATGAATGTTGAATAGAAATTTTAAATTACACATTAATTCGAGCCAACATAACTTCAAATAAAGATGATACTACCACTCATTGGCAGAAAACATTGCGATTTTGTCACATAAATACCTCCAACCTCAACCCAGAGTCTAACATTATAAAAATCCATCTTAGTAAGTGCGATTAACTGTTGGGAATTTTGTATCGTACACTTTCAACAAACTTAAAAACAGTTACGATTTTTTACCTAATCTTAGAGGCCATAATAAACGATAACATTTTAGCCCATATAAATATTGTAAGAAATTGAAACTTCATCGATTACATAACCAATTGAATATATACTAATAGAATAGTATAGAATATCTTTATTTTGATTCAAACCACACATATTCCATCAAATAATAAAATTGGAAAATGTACAATATGTATAAAAAAATTATCACATCACATAAAATTGTGCAATTAGTCATATATAGATAAGTATATCTCACTAGTTGTACTATAAAATAAATCAATATCAGAAAGTTCGGCTGTAGAGAATTATAGATACATCATCAAAATAGGAACAATTAAGGTATAATTCGAATGAAACATTATGCAAAAATTTTAGAACCATGACTAGCAATTGATTGTATGTATTGTTAACTAACATGATGATATAATGCATAACATTTCAATTATGATAAAACAAAACTTGGAAATGAAAATCTCAATAAAATCTGTTTCCGATAACAATTATCCTTGTCTTTTATTCAACCATGAGAAAGTATTATCATAATCAAAATAAAAAATATCAGCAGGATTGTAGACTTTTTCAAGTTCAGTAGATAAAAATTTAAAAGACATCTTAGACGGAGGCATTTCTCTAAGCCCCTTTGGCAATTGGTTATAAATTTTGTAGATTTTCGAGAAAGAGAATAACTTGCTCGCAACATTCCCCACCAAAGGAGGGGATATTGCCAAATGCCCAGATCTAGTTCCAACTTCATGACTCTTTCTTATCGGAGTCATATAGGCACCAGTCCACTGGTTCAGATGGAAAACTTTTATGCAATAGCACATCCTCCGAAACCACAAAGATTGCAATGACACAAACTGTAATCTAGAGGCGTATATAGTGCAGGAGATAGGACTAATTTGTTTCACAACTTTTCTCTGTACAGCTTCTATCTTATTGGACAAACCCTTTTTTAATGGATTCCAAGTAGCGACAGCATATTCTAGTATCGGTCTAATCCATATTATATACATTTTAAGTTTTATGTCATTCGATAAGATATTTCGATTTATTAGTGCCCATCTTTTCTTGGCACTGCCTACTATACTTTCAATGTCTCTCAGCAGAAGCTGTACATTGAATAGTTATACCTAAATCCTTAATTTCTTGCATAAGTTTAATTTCAAACACATCATTAATCACTGCATCATGAAAATAAACATAATGAAAGTTTGTTCTGTTACCTATTTTTAAAGCTCTCGTTTTTTATTGTTTATTCTCAGCCCTAGCGTAATCAAATATCTACTCAAATCATACAAATCTAATGTCACATTATTTTTGGAGAATTCGACATTTTTTGGATCAATTGGGAAGATTATTTTTAAATCATCAGCAAATTTGCAAACTCGACCGTTAAGGATCTTAGTTTCCAAATGTGCAAATACGATTTTAAATAAAATTGGCCCCAAACTTGATCCCTGTGGAACTCCACTCGTTACTCGTTTCGATTTTGATATCAAATCGTTTACTTGAATATATAGATAGTATTTAAGTAATCTAAAAATATTCGGATCAATATTCAACAAACTAATCGCATTCAAAAGAGCATCAAAAGATATAGAGTCAAAGGCTTTTAAAATATCTATAAATACAATTAATGCATCTTATTTATTCTCATCTAATGAAATTACTTGTTTCCACATAGAGAGCATATTAGTAGTTGTCGATCTATCTTTCGTAAAGCTGTAGAGGCCCTTAGGTCACTACCATAAGGGGTCTCTTGGATGCCAGGCCCGGAAAATCCATATATGCGGAATGATCATCTATCTTGGAACACTTAAGTTCCTCTGAACTATCTCTTAAGCTACAATCCTTAAGTCCGCTAGCCAACTGCTCTGTATCCTCAGTATTTAATAAACCAGACATGATATTATTAAATTACTTGTAATTTATATATTATATTAATTAAGTAAGCTTACCCGGATTCGCTGATATCCACAATTTACTAAACTGAAATGACTGAGACCTTAAAACAAGTATTAACTTAAAATACCTAAAGCAAATTTGTGGTCCTTTTCGCTGATAATTAAAAACAACAAAATGACGAGAAGATTACAAATTTTTATTCACAAAGGATCGGAGATGGAACCACGCAGTGTCCCGCTTATGCAATTCAGAAACTCAGATCAAAAACTCTCATTTTCTTCCACAAAACAAGTCCAAAACTTCGACAATATGAACAAAAGAACTTTCAAAAAATTTTACAATATTTTTTCAAAAATTACAATATTGTTTTACGAAACCAGCGATAACATCAAATGTCCAAAAATAAAAATTGATTTATATTTATATGAGAGGTTAATTTCTGTCAGATAATTAATTTAACTTCTACATACTCCCTCATGTTTAAGATGATTAACCATACATGATGTAGTCTTCATTCTTCGGTTTCTTAATGACTCTTCCAGACCGAGTTTCAACAAGTTGTGCTGGTACTTCACCAGATTTCATATTCATATTGCATTGTTCTTGATTCTCAGTTGTCTTGCTTTTAATCTTTACTTCTTTACCATATTTATTCAACTCTTCATTTTTCTCACCAATTTCTGAGTCACATCTCGCCTCAACTTCTGGGTACTTCGGTGAATATTGTTCCTCAGTCTCCTTCTCCGTCCAAATAAACTGTGGAATACAGCGATCCAGTGTTACACATTCTACAGTACCATTTACTTCTATAAATGCATTTTTCTCAGTCATATGATTGACTTTATATGGCCCCTTATAGAATGGAGTCAGGCAATTCTGTCTGTTTTCGTTAGTTATGTATACATGCGATGCCAGCTTTAAATCTGAAGATACATAGCATTTAGACTTTGGACTTCTAGTTTTGGTTGGAGCTAAACGACTCGTTTTATCTCTCAATGCTCCAACAAACCAATCTACTGAACTAGAGGCCCAATCGAGACAACTTGGAGTTTCTATTAGAATATCTCCAGGTAACCTCAGTGGCTCTCCATAAACAAGTTCTGCTATGGATGTTTCTAACTGAACTCTGTATCTGTTTCGCATTGCCAACAAAACTACGGGCAAATCATGTATCCAACTGGATCCACCGGTGCAGCGTAATGCAGCCTTCAGCTCCCTGTGCAGTCTCTCAACCATCCCATTGGCTCTGGGATTATAAGCACATGTGTGTCTTACTTCTATCCCCATTGTATTCAATGATCTGATAAACAGTTCAGACATAAACTGACTACCACGATCAGTAGTTACCCTTACCGGTACACCATATCGCGACACCCAATTATGCAAGAAAATAAGTAAGACCTCTTGAGCTATCATGTCCTTCAGGATTGCTACCTCAAACTGACGACTGAACCGATCGACCATCGTGAGTAAATACTTTCGGCCGGAAATCTCAGGCATTTCTACTATATCAATATGAACATGCATGAAACGACCCGCTGGTATACCAATCGTTTTAATTTCAGTTTTGGTATGACGCCAAACTTTACAAGTTTGACACCGGGTACATGTCCTTACCCAGGCTCTTATGTCTTTCGACATCTTTGGCCATACATATCTATCAGTGGCCATCCTAATAGTTGCCTTAATGGAAGGATGACTGAATTCATGTAGCTGCTGAATTACCTTATACCTTAATTCTAGTGGTACATAAGGTCTAGGTTGGCTCCTGGAGATTTCACATAATAACCACTTATCTCCAATCTTCCTGCGTGTATATACAGGATTCTTTTCCAACACAGCTACTAAAGGATCAGAAACTTGTGCTTCCATCAATTGCTGGACAAAATCATTAGAAGATACAATAGAGCATACGAGCGACTCTGAACGAATCATATCTTCATCTGATACGTCTGGTCTACTGAGAGTATCTGCCACCACATTATCTTTTCCTGAGATATGACTAATGGTAAAATCAAATTCTGTGAGTCGGGTTATTTGTGAATTCACCCGCCGAGAATAATTTAGCCTATTTGCTTTCCCAAGGATACTCGTAAAGACCATCCCCTCCTCAACGTGGTACGACGGTGTCAACCATGTTTCGATGGCCGATCGTACATGGGCTAACAGGGCTATGGCGGTGGTGTCACCAGGGCGTGGTGGATTTCCGACCGGCAATCGGATCTCCTATAAAATACCACATGAGCCCGACGACTGCACCATGACGCGGCGTGTGTTCCCCGCCACAAAAGGGTTCAACAGCCACAGGATTACATGGACTCCTGGACGGTACCCCGTACTTCCGAATGGCGAATGAGCTCTCAACAGCCACCGGCAACCATACAACTTACTGCTGCCTTGCAGACTGCGCTTGGATGTGCAAAGGCTAGAGGTGCGTCCTCGATCAAAAAGCCGAGTGTTGAGGGGACACCACTTGTACCAAATTCCCAAGAAACTCCATGAAATGGAGCCGGCTTATCCTCTAAAAGGAGTCAGCCGCAGTAAAGTAAAGTAAAGTAAGTAACAACGGTTTATGATCAGTTAATATCATAAACTGATGTCCATCTAGGTAGTGCTCAAAATGCAACACTGCAGAATAAACTGCTAGTAACTCCTTTCCAAGCGTATCATATCGCTTCTCGCGATCTTGGAGTTTCCGACTATAGAATCCTATCGGCCTGACTATACCATTTTCTCGTTGATGTAACACTGCTCCTATGGCTACATCAGAAGCATCTGTGACCAATTTAAACGGCTTAGTCCAATCCACAGGTGCTAATGTGGTTATTTGGCTTAACAGATCTTTGGCCCTCTGGAAATTTTCCTTGTCGTCTTGGCTAAAATTAATAGGCCAGGACTTCTTGATCGTGCTCCGTTCACGAACTAAATGTCGAGTTAGTGACCCTAAAATTCCAGCTAAACCTGGTATGAACCGACGATAGTAGCTAATCATGCCCAAAAATCTACGCAACTGGCGTACAGTTTTAGGTTCTGGCACATCCTTGATTGCTTGTACCTTGTCTTCCAAGAGCTTGATTCCATCCTTAGAAATGGTGTGTCCAAGATATTTTACGGTAGAGCAACCAATCCTACTCTTTTCTGGTTTCACTACCAATCCATAATGTTCCAGCTTAGAGAAAACGATGTCGAAATGCTCCCGGTGTTCCTCCCTATATTGACTATATATAATGATGTCATCTATATAAACTCTAGCAAATGAACAGTCTTGAAGAACTTCCTCTGTCAGACGCTGGAATGTCTGACTTGCATTCTTCAACCCAAAAGGCATACATAAGAATTCATGCGATCCTCCTCCAGGGAATCGCACTGCTGTGGGCGGTATAGATTCTGCCTCCATAGGTACTTGATAGTACGCCTTCTGCAGATCTAACGTTGTATATACCTCATACCCCATTATATCCCTGAGCAAAGTACTCTGGTTCGGTAGAGGATACGAATCGCCTTTCGTTACCGAATTCAATAGATGATAGTTACCACAAACGCTCCATTGACCTGGTTCAGGTTTGTGAACAACCACTATTGGAGATGCAAAGTTGGAATTTGAACGCCTACAAATTCCTTCTTCTCTCAACCGCTTAAATTCTTCAATAGCAACCTGCTGATTGTGTTGTGCTAACGGTTGAGACTTGGGCGAACAAGGTAGTGGCTCCACCAACTCGATTTGGTGTTCTATGCCTGTCTTTAAACCCTTGCGTTTAGCATTGAATGGCAGAAACACGGCCAGGTGTTTCTCGATGACATCCGCCAAGTCATCGGCGACGACGGGTCTGGGTAGTCTCACTGACCTAACTACTGAGGTCCCAGTCTCAGCATAAGTCACTATCCCAGTGCTTTGTCCAATGGTCCTAGATTTGGGATCTAAAGCGAGATTAAAATGGATCAAAAAGTCCACCCCAATGATGTTATCCCTTATATCAGCTACGAGAAAATTCCACGTAAATGGAGATTTCTGCCCCAATGTCACTAACAATTCTTTAACTCCCTTAACCTCAATTGGACTTCCATTAGCAGCCCATAGTTGGTAATCGAATGTGGGGCTATCAATTTCCACCACATCAGATCGAACTATGCTCACCTCTGCACCCGTGTCTATTAAGAATTTTAAGCCACTAAGTTCATCATTTATGACGAACTTATTGTTGCTATAACCAGCAATCTCTTTAAGATTATCTGCCAGCCGAAATCTAACAGATTTACGGACTGTATTACTGCACGTCTCTTCCATCGAAGCTTCCGAACCTAACTTCGATGATTTTAGTATGTCACGAATATGCATACCATGGAGCCTTGCATGTGCAAACTCCCCCCCTACGGCTCCTATTAGCGGGGGCTTCATTAGTTTTCCGGCAGCTTCGACCAGGCTACAGGAAGACTACTTCCTTTCCATCGGGGACCACCCAACTTTGGAAATGTGCATCCCCCCTCCTGACATTTTCCAAACTCGGCGTATTTGCGATGCGATATGCACCACTCGCGTGGTCCTTGTACACTCTCACGCGATTCGCCTCTCCAATGCTTGGAATTTGAACGTTGACTCCGAGAATTTACCTTGCTTCTGTTGGAACTTTCCTTATTGCTTTTTATCTAACCCACATCCCTGCGGAGGTTACTTAATTCATTCTCTAGGGTCAGGAGTCTCTCTGAGAGATGTCTGAGTTGCTGCTCCAGGCGTGAATCTGCGGTTACCGCATACACCTTAGGTTCCATCTGACGATACACTTTGTCCAACCCTTTGAGCTTCTTGGGCCACTCTAGTTCCAATGTATCATATACATCCAAGGTGGCTCTTAGTCTAGCAGGCAATTCTGCTACAAATATACTATCTATAACTTCCTCATGTGGGGCTATCAATCTCCACCACATCGGATCAAACTATGCTCACCTAAGCACCCGTGTCTATTAAGAACTTTAACCCACTAAGTTCATCTGTTATAGTGAAATTATTGTTGCGATAACCAGCAACCTCTTTGAGATTACGTTCCAGCCGAAATCTAACAGATTTACGGACTGTATTAATGCGCGTTTGTTCTATCGAAGCTTTCAAAATTAACTTTGATGATTTTAGGATGCCTCGAATATGCACACCTTGGAGCCTTGCATGCGAAACCCCCCCTACGGCTCTTATTAGCGGGGGTTCTACTAGTTTCCCGGCGGCTTACACCAGGCCACAGGAAGCTTACTTCCTTTCCATCGGGAAACACCTAACCTTGGAAACATGAATCCTTCCTCCTGACACTTTCCAAACTCGGCGTATTTACGATGCGAAATGCACCACTCGCGTGGTCCTTGAACAGCCTCATGCGATTCGCTTCTCCGATGTTTTGAAGTTGAACTTTGACCCCTAGAACTCACCCTACCAATGTTGGAACTTTCACTCTTGGGATTCATCTCACCCACATCTCGTCGGAGGGTACTTAATTCATTATCTACGATCAGGAGTCTCTCTGAGAGATGTCCGAGTTGCTGCTCAAGGCGTGAATCTGCTGTTACTACATACAACTTAGGATCCTTCTGACGATACATTTTGTTCAATCCTTTGAGCTTCTTTGGCCACTTTAGTTTCAATGTATCATAAATATCCAAAGTGGCTCTTAATCTAGCAGGCAATTTTGCTACAAATATACCGTTTTTAACTTCCTCAGAAATATCAAGCCCGATGGATTTTGAAATAAGTCTGTCATAAAATTCAGATGGAAGTAGATTTTCCATCTTTTCCTGACGTAATAAGTCAGTCATCCGTTCAATCCTCTCGGGTTGATATCGTCCATGGAGTTCTTCTAATAGAAGCTCAAATGCATTTTCTGGTTCGTTCTCGGTGACAAATTTCCTGAGTCTAAACAGATTCTTTTTTAATGGCTCAGGTAAGCACCACCAGGCCGAGGCAAACCTTTCTATAGGGTCGGTCATCCGTTTTAGTTTAAAATAAAATTTTGCTTCTTCGACCCATTCAGAATGGTTGTCTGGTCTGTACATATTAAGCTTGACATTGTTATCCATAGAATTGTGGCAATAACGATCATCTACATCATATCTTCCCGCATAAAGGATCCTGGCGCGGTCGCCATTTTTTGTAGAGGTCCTTAGGTCACGACCTCTTGGATGCCAGGCCCGGAAAATCCATATATGTGGAATGATCATCTATCTTGGAACACTTAAGTTCCTCTGAACTATCTCTTAAGCTACAATGCTTAAGTCGGCAAGCCAACTGCTCTGTATCCTCAGTATTTAATAAACCAGACATGATATTATTAAATATTATATTAATTAAGTAAGCTTACCCGGATACGCTGATGTCCACAAATTACTGAACTGGAATGATTGAGACCTTAAAACAAGTATTAACTTAAAATACCCAAAGCAAATTTGTGGTCCTTTTCGCTGATAATTAAAAACAACAAAATGACGAGAAGATTACAAATTTTTATTCACAAAGTATCGGTGATGGAACCACGCAGTGTCCCGCTTATGCAATTCAGAAACTCAGATCAAAACTCTCTCATTTTCTTCCACAAGACAAGTCCAAAACTTCGACAATATGAACAAAAGAACTTTCAAAAAATTTTACAATATTTTTCAAAAATTACAATATTGTTTTACGAAACCAGCGATAACATCAAATGTTCAAAAATAAAAATTGATTTATTTTTATATGAGAGGTTAATTTCTGTCCGATAATTAATTTAACCTCTACAAAGCCATGTTGACATAAATCAAAATCAGCCGGCAACATACATTCTAAATGATCTAGTATCAATCGTTCTATTATCTTAAAAAACGAAGGGATAATAGAGATTAATCTATAATCACTGGCGCACGTTGGCTTACTTACTTTTGGCAACGGCTTAGCTACTATCGTTAGTATATCGATTGGTAATTTCCCATTCTTCAAAATTCTATTTATAAAGTTGCAGAGCACATTCCTAAAAGTTAAGGGTAATTGAAGCAGGTTATCAATCGAAATACCAAAGTGATCTTTTTGTTTTTTTGTTTTGAAATTTAACATCAATTTCATCAATTCATCACTGTCAATTACAAGTCCTGATTCCTGGTCTCCCAAAGGTTCAGGTAGTTCCATAAAATTTCTTTCATTTTGTGGATTACATATCAAATTGCCAAATACTTCATCCAATTCACAGAGAAATTCATACTCAGTTTTATCCACAGGTAATATAAGCTTTAACTTTTCCTTATATTTACTGTGATCTGTGAGGAGTTTGTATCCTTATCTAAGATTACTCTTCATTTTGGCCAAAATAATTCGTTCTGATCTTTGCCAAATTATCAGCAGTGATGAATTAATTTCGTTATCAATGAGATCTAACCTCATTTGTTTAATACTATTGATAAGACTACACTTTATTATATTATATCGTTTAATTCTTAGTTTACACAATTTCCTATTTATTCGTTTCGGTATAATATCCGTAAACGTAGATGCCTGAAATAAAATAGATAATAACGATGAAACCGAAGAAACAAATTCGTCAGTGTTCAAGAAATAAAAACTTTCATAATCAATCAGTATACTTAATTCTCTAAAAGATTCCAGTTGATTCTGGAACAGTGCACGTGTGCATTTTCAAAATTTAGTTTCTGTGTTTTGCTACTCAAGATGTTCCATTGTAAAATAATTTGTTTGTGATCCAATTCTTTGAAATAATTAACAACATCATAACTGTGTTATTTCACCATTTCAATTTCTAAATATACATGATCTAAGCATTGCGAACCTCTAGTTGATTCATTTATAATCTGCTTGAGATCATGATTAGAAAAAAATTGATTATTTCACAGTCATGTAACTTATTAAAGTCACCTACCACTACATTATAGCCATGACAGTCAAAAATAGCCTGAAAAGAATTGGTAAATGTTTGATCATCATATAAAGTAGCATACGGCGGTCTGTAAACCGCGGTTAAAATCAGATTATCAATTTGTATAGATAAAAAATCAATGATAGCATTATCTTCACTAGTATGCAAAATTTTCGCCTTTAATACAGATTTACTATAAATGAGTACTCCTCCACCTCTTTTATCCAGCGATCTGTCTTTTCTGAATAAAGAATAGTGAGGAATATCAAATTCATGGTTTTCAATATCCTTATTAAGCCAGGTTTCAGATAATATTATAAAATCAAAATCATTACTTATTATAAAATTACACAGCAAAAAGTTTTTGTTCCTAACACTCAGAAAGTTAGCATAAAATAAAGTAAATGTAGAACACGACTTATCTAAACAATTATCGACTTTTACTGATTCAACTTTGTTGGCTTCTTTATTATTCGTTTCCCAGGTTTTGAGGCCATATTTCTTCTCCCCCCGCTGTCCACAACATTTAGTAATGATACATCGTTTTTTGATGTTGCAGTCTCAGAGGTTGCTTGATCAGAGGTTGGCTGCTTCCGTTCCTGGTTGTTTTTTAACTTTTTTGCTTTAGCCAACTTCCGTTGGAGAAACGTTTTGTCCCGACCAATAAATATGCTGCGAAAACTCAAACTCTCATCTTTCTTTTTATTGATAGACTCAATCTGCATATTTGTTGGCCTTTTTGATAATTTTACAATTACTGGCCTTGGACGATCTGATCGTTTCCCCACCATAAAGCATTTAGCAATATCCGCATGCGTCTCTTCTTTTATTAAAGCATTTAATTTCTGGACGTCATTTACATCAGCATTTTCATCAAGATTAAATAAAACTAGTTGATCTTGTTTGCTGTTTCGCGCTGAAACTTCGTTCGCTAAAATATTCAATATTTCTTCGCCAAATGTTTTATTTTTAACAGGCGTGTCGCCTTCCACTGTTATATCAGCCAATTCAATCCATGGCTGAACATCAGTCTGTAGTTTGTCTAAATTTTCAATACTCTAGGTCAATGTGGACCCATAAAAAGAATTCTTCAACCACACACATGGAAAAATATTTCAACCATGTGTTCACTGATGACGACATTTGGACAGATATTAAACACTACGGTTACATACCACAATGCGATCAAGTTCAACCTTTTATAACAACAAGATTTAACATACCCGCAATTAGAGAATCATTCACATGACTTAGACGTACAGACTGACTACATTTTACAAAAAACAGAAACATGTTCATTGCTATTAAACAATAATTGATTGCGCGGGTGGTGATAAAAATTCTTTAAATCAAGTTTGCAAGCTTGAAGTAAACACCAATCACATTTTATTTAACCAGTCATCGAACAACATAAAAAAAACTACTGCCAGACGCAACGCACTGACGCGTTCGACCTTCCATGATCATCATCAGTGTACGAAGGCAAACTGCCAGCGAGGATCAAACCGCATTGCGTATATATGGAAAGCAAAATTAGATATGCGGCTCTCACCTCTAGTAGTCTTGCATAAATTGTACTTGAATAGTTCCAAATAAAAACGAATCCAGTTAAGTGGATTAAATTCCTTTGCTACCTGATCCCATGTTTAGTTTACTCGGAAAAAAAAATATAAACTTGTATAATTCTATGAGAAAATTTTTTATTTTTGCGTCGATTTACGTTCCATTTCGACATTCTATTAGCTGATTACACGTTTTTAAAACGTTATGGAGTTAGATAATCTAGTTATATATTCCCAACGCCTAGCAGAACGCAAAATCAATCATTATTTTACGTGACTTTCATTGGTTTTACATATGGAGGATAATGGATTGGCATGCCAAGATTCTAAAATTGATCTGCTTTTCTGCTTAAAATCGGATTGTGTACTTAAGCAACGAAGGACACCAAGGCAGTGCTTAAAAGACGATTTCTTTCCTCTGGAGTGTAGCTAGCATTATAACAATTTTAAACGCTGTGTTCGTGAACTGTTAGATCATAGACTTCGGCTCCCATCTAAGCGTTTCAATTGATAAATGTGTCAAAGTTCATAGACTGAAAAAATCCAAAATTACATTAAATACTTGTCATATTTTATATCTGTGTGGTTTATCTAAATATCTTCAATATAATTTATTGCTCAGAAGGCACCTAAATAACTATGAAAGTTTTCATCACTGTTGGAACAACTAAATTTGATCAGCTGATTGTAGAAGTAAATCGTGCATAATTTCGTGACATTTTATTAACACTCGGATACAGCCGTCTAATAATCCAATATGGCAAGGGTTCTGTTGAGGCAATTGTTTCCTGTGATCACAAAAGCGAGATAAAAGTTAATTCGGACGGTTATTCTGAACTTTGTACGGAAGCCTCAACATATAAGGCAAGTCTGGTGACCGATTTCTCTTCTGCTGATTTCGTGATCAGTCATGGTGGAGCAGGCTTCTGCATTGAAGCCTTAACTATTACACCGAAATATTTGTCGGATTCGCGATTCGGCAATGAGCTTTCATCGCCAACCAAAAGTCAGCCATTTCGTCGTCGTGTGAAAGTTGTAAACACTATCTTAATGGTCAATCACCAGTTTGAGCTGGCTCATTTGTTAGCTAGTAGGGCCCATGCCTTAGTTACAACGCCCAGCGGCTTGAAGTATCTGTTTCGTGACGGTACATCACCAATTGACGAGAATCGAAAGCTAAAGCTGAAACCGGATGAATCGCAGCGGCTTTTAAGTGCTCGATTTTCACCGAGGGAGGCCGGCATTCAACTCTTCCTCCAGGGCAGCCCACAACGACTAATTGAATATTTAGACGAATTTGTTGAGCATGCGAAGGTCATTGGAAACTGTAAATAGCAAGTCCTGGTGGTGTGCTAAATTCTTTAAAGTTTCTTGTGCACAAAATATTGACTTTTTATTCGTATATGAAGCTATTACATTGCAACATAGACAATTTTGCGTTCTTCTAGGCGTTGGGAATATATAAGTAGATTATCTAACTCCATAACTTTAAAAAAAAACGTATAATCAACTAATAGAATTTCCAAATGGAATGTAAATCGACGCAATAATCAAATTTTTTTCTCATAGAATTGTACAAGTTCAAATTATTGGTTATATATATATATATATATATATATATATATATTTGTCAAATTAAACTAAATATGGGATCAGGTAACAAAGGAGTGTAATCTACTAAACTGGATTCGTTTTTATTTGGGACTGTTCAAGTACAATATATGTAAGACTACTAGAGGTGAAAGCCGCATATCTATTTTTGCTTTCTATATATATATATGCAATGCGATTTGATCCTCACTGGTCAGTTTGCCATCGTACTCTGATGATGATCATTGAAGGTCGAAACGCGTCAGTGCGTTGTGACTGGCGGGTAGTTTTGTTATTTTGTTCGATGACTGGTTAAATACAATAGGATTGATGTTCATTGCTAGCACGTATACACCACTATCAAATTATAACCGAAGCATCAAACAGGATTGCGAAGAATCGACGCTGACACTTAAGCTCCGTATCAATAATCATGTTAAACTACTATTAAAATGTAGATAAGCCTTTCCAATGGCTGTAGCAGTTGCCAATAATCTTTATAAATAAAATTAAACACATTGATCACATAAATAAGGAAGAAGAGTTTATGTATCGCGCCAAAATAAAGAAAATCATATGCAAAGAACTGAAAACCTACAAAGCACTTTTTATGATCGGGAAGGAAATATATAATAAAATTAAGGATATCTAAGCGCTGGTAAATTCGCATATTACAGTTAAACGACTAAGCAATACACCTCTTCCATCGATATTAACACAATGCAACTACTTAGACTTTTTGAAGCTCCCAAATATCTTAACGAATTTCATAGAGAAATCCGTGCGATCCATCAAATCTAAACACAAAACGAACCTAATATCTATGTGAATGTGCGTCTCAACTCAGTAAACTCACAAAATTATTAGCCTATAATTACAAAATCATCTTAACGTCTCAACCTGTCCCGAATAAAATGCATTGAATTCACATTAAATTATTACGAAATGCCACAACTTTAAGTGAATTCAAAACCTAAGATCAATAGCTAACTTCCAGCTCTCATAGAAGTTTTGGCTAACATCATTTCTAAACATGTTGAGACACTTTAAACGAACATTGGTTGCGCGGGTGGTGATAACAATTATTATAATCAGGTGTTTATATCAAGACCGCAACCTTGATTATAATAAATGTTGAGACACTGTTTGAGTCCAAAGAGCCTATTAACACAGATTTAAGAGAAATCTATCATGGACAATAAATTTTATCACACTGCCAGATGAAATACGCAATGTGGTGTCCTTAAATAATGATCTAATTGTAATATTGCTAGACATCTATAAAAATTTTGATTTAATAACAATCTACGCATTCGTTAAATAGCATGCTTGCATTAAAAATCGTAAAAACACACTAAGATTGCCCTTTAGTAACCTATGGCACAGACAATCCGTCGCCACACCAGATTGAACACATTATCTTGCATTGTCTAGCAATGCTAGAATTTAAACAAATTTGGCATTTATTTTTATTCTCTTTTCTTCAACATTATATTACTTCTTATACATACAGCACTTAAAATAGTAAAATTATCAGTAATATATATTTATTCGAGTTTAATCAAATTTCAGTATTTTCTAGTAATCCCGAACTGCAACGGAAATAATTTAACAATAATTGTTTGCGCGGGCGGTGGCAACAATTCTTTAAATCAAGTTTGCGAGCTTGAAGTAAACATCAATCCCATTGTATTTAACCAGTCGTCGAACAACATAGCAACGGAAATAATTAACATTGTCAACTAGTAATACTGCTCTATTTTATAAATACAGTTAATATTAATAAAAATAACAACTAAGTCAATCTGATCCGACAATAAAAGAGATCGGAATATAAATCAAAATTAGGATAATGTATAAGTGCGTTAATAAGTGAAAGGTTTTTGTATATGCATGACAGCGGCGTGATTAGTACAAATTGAGAAAGAAAAGTTATTTTAAGCAGCTTTATAGAAGTGTCTCGTGTAGATAACAAGTTGTCAATGACTGGGATAAAATCGTTTAGAAATAAATCTTGAGAATAGTCCAATTAC
Organism: Eudiplozoon nipponicum; assembly: GCA_029291075.1. Lineage (NCBI taxonomy): Eukaryota > Metazoa > Platyhelminthes > Monogenea > Mazocraeidea > Diplozoidae > Eudiplozoon > Eudiplozoon nipponicum. The sequence goes on from JAQBSW010004359.1 coordinate 23,355, forward strand.
ATATTCTCTCTTTGCATCGAATAATTTCATATTGATATAGGCAAATAAGAGAATTTACAGACAATCGTATTGCGATGCATAATTTTGTATTTTTATATTGATATTTCTAAACCTAATATATCTAACATATACAAATCTAACTATAACTGCAAATCAAATTTTAATTACTTACTCCAAACGATCCACATTAATTAACCAAAAACCGAAAAAATGTGATTATTTTGGGTTGTACAAAATAACTGATAACAATAAATTAACATAAATAAAATATCAACTTAGACAATCTAACCCGACAACTAAAGAGATCGGAATATAAATCAAAATTAGGATAATGTAGAAGTTCGTTAATTAGTTCAAAGTTACTGAATATGCATAATGACAACGGCGTGACTAGTACAAATTGAGAAAGAAAAGTTCTTTAAGCAGCTTCATAAAAGTGTCTCGTGTAGGTAAAAATTTTTTAATGAATAGGATAAAATCGATTAGAAATAAATCTTGAGAATAGTCTGGATACATTTTCTCTCTGTGCATTGAATAATTTCATATTGATGTTTAGCAAATCAGAGAATTTAAGGACAATAGTATTTCGCTGAATAAATTGTATTTTTATATTGATATCTGTAGACCTATTACATCTAACATATACAAATCTAGCAATAATTACAATCAAATTATTAATTACTTACTCCAAACCAGCCACATTAATTAACCAATTATCGAAATAATGTGATAATTTTAATTTTTATAGAGTAACTGATAACCATAGAAAATTTAATATGAAATAAATTGCAAAACAATAAAACAATGGAGCCGAAAAAATGGAAAAAGAATAACAAATCATTGAAAAATAATGTGATGTTTTATGTGATATCTATAGTTAATATAAAAAGTGTTTTTCAAAATGGTTTATGGAGTTGCGTTTAACAAACATAAAGTAAACGCACCAACTGAAAGAAGATGCCGTGCAAAGTTATAATAAGAAAAAATGGCAGGATTTCGTCTAAGAACAGTGACTGCAGGTAGCCCTTAACAGGGCCTGTGTGGAGGAAGATAAATTTTTCGCCAAAATTAAAGTAACATTAACTGATAAATTTAAACCACCTTGGCTGATTGAAATGAATTTTATTTAAAAAGAATTTTTTCTTTTATTTTCCAGAACTTTCTTTGTTTAAATACTTGACTTTGAATTGTGCGCCATTTTCAGATTTCGAGCATTACTGTCATCGACTGGTTGTATCTCCTTTGGCCTAATGCAATTGTTTCATTTTTCTTCATTAAAATTTGATCAATTTCTACAATATACGCCTGCTAATACTGTCTTATATTTTTTTTATTGATGCACGCATAGAAGGGACGTTCTGGAACAGGTAATTTTATAATTCTGTTTTTCGCGTCTATTTCTTTCCAGATTATTTGTTTGGGTGTTTTGTACGAGACAGGTTTTACATCTCGATTTGACTAACCTTAAGTGTCAATTTAATAATTTAATTTGATAAAAATGAATGCAGATCTTAAATTTGAGGACACTAGCAAGTTAGCGCAAGATATTGCATGTTTGAATTTAGCAGATGCGAATGAAAATATAAGCTTATCAAATTCTACTGTAAATCTTAGGACTACAAACGATCTGGCATCTATGGGGTTCTCAGACACGAATAGGTTAGGAGCCTCTACAAAATTTGGCGACCGCGCCAGTCCAAGAATATTAAGTCTACCGCAGTATAAATCTGAAAAACATTCAAGTTGGGTCGGAGATGCCCAAATGTTATTTAGCGCTTAAGATATTGTAAATCCAATGGAGAAATTTGTTGCAGCATGGATGGCATTGCCTGAAAATTTCCGAAATGCCTTGGAAAATTTCCGAGACAGATCTGTGGAAGAAAAGCCGTACAATGCATTTGAGTTATTAATGGCTGAAATTCAACAGAGATATCAGCCTGGAAGATCGGCGCAAATGTGCGAATTATTACGCTTAGAAAAAATGGGGCGTCAATTACCGTCCGAATTTTACGAACGCCTTTGCACAAAAGCTTCCAGGTTGAATATATCCAGAGATGTAGTCAACTCAATTTTCACAGCTGAGCTACCAATTAGGCTTAGAACCACATTGGAAGTATTTGTCACTATGGGCATTGATTGGCCAACAAAACTCAGAGGGTTAGACGGCGTGTATAAACAGCAGGAACAACAAGTACATGTTGGAATAGCAGATTCTGTCACGATGCAGCCAGTCAGGGCAGATGCCGAAAACAACCTGACTATACAAGAAACCTTGCGTTACTTATGTAGAAAAGTTGCTAGTATACGTCGAGACATTTCGCAACTTCAGAGTCAGGATAGATATACTAGACGTCGAGGGAGTCACTCGCGTCAACGCTTCGAAGGGCCACGCGGATGGTGTAAGGCACATTGCGAGTACGGACGAAGTGCAAAGTGCCAAGGTGAGAATTGTATATACCCGCGATTAGGTGGACCCAGATGGAAAGAAAGCACAAAACCGGTAGAGAGAAGTTCTTCACCCGGAAAAGTAAAACACCCCTGCTAGTAGGAGCCGTAGGGAGGTTCCATTTCAAAGGCTCCCAGATATGCCTTTAAAAGGCATACTTAAGGCAAAGGGTAGAAATGTGATGGGACCAGTTAGCAACATTACAGAAGGCAAGAGAGTCCGATTCTTACTAAGCGGAGATCTGGAAAACATTGCCGGATTGTCCAGCAACAAGTTTATTATTAAAGATGAATTATCTGGATTAGATTTTCTTATCGATACGGGTGCTGAGGTAAGCATAGTTAGGTCAGATGTGGTGGAAGCAGATTGCCCCACATTTGATTATCAACTATGGGCCGCTAACGGTAGTCCGATAGGAGTGAAAGGGATGAAAGAAATGTCGGTAACGTTAGGCCAGAAATCTTCCTTTAGATGGAATTTTCTAGTAGCCGATGTCAAGGACCATATCATTGGCATGGATTTCTTGACACATTTCAAGCTGACATTAGACCCCAAGGCTAGGACTATCGCAGAAGGCGTAGGGATATCAACACCTACTGAGTCTAACACATCGGCAGTTAGAACAGTTCTTTTACCTCGTCCAACAGTCGCACATGACTTTGCCGATATAATCGAGAAGCACCTAGCAGTGTTTCAAACTTTCAGTGCCAAAAGGATAGGTCTGAAGACAGGAGTAGAACACCTAATAGAATTGGTGGCTCCGTTGCCTTGTTCACCAAAGGCTCAACCATTGGCACAACACAAGCAACAAGTTGCTTTGTCCGAATTTCACCAATTGCGCGAAGAGGGGAATTGTAGAAGGTCAAATTCCAATTTTGCTTCCACAATAGTGGTAGTTCCCAAACCTGAACCGGGTCAATGGAGGGTTTGTGGAAATTATCGTCTATTAAACTCAGTGACGAAGGGTGATTCTTATCCTCTCCCTAACCAGAGTACTTTACTCCGAGATATAATGGGATATGAGGTTTATTCAACTTTAGATCTCCAGAAAGCGTACTATCAGATACCAATGGAGGAAAGTTCGATACCACTCACCGCAGTCAGATTTCCAGGAGGGGGATCGCATGAATTTCTTCGAATGCCTTTTGGTATGAAGAATGCCAGTCAGACATTCCAGCGTTTGGCTGAAGAAATCCTTCAGAATTGTCAATTTGCGAGGGTGTACATAGACGACATTATAATTTTTAGTCGCTCACGAGATGAACATCGTACGCATTTGGAAACGGGTTTGACCAGGCTGGAACAATATGGATTAGTGGTCAAACCTAATAAGAGTAATATCGGATGCTCTTCAGTTAAATATCTTGGTCATATACTTTCCAAAGACGGAATTAAACCTTTGGAAGATAAGATCCAAGCTATTAAGGACGTAACGGAACCCCGAACCGTACGCCAGTTGCGAAGGTTCTTGGGTATGATCAGCTATTATCGTCGATTCATTCCAGGTCTAGCCGGAATTCTTGGATCGTTAACACGCCATCTCACTCGTGAAAAGAGCACGATCAAGAAGTCTTGGCCTATAATCTTGAGTCCAGAAGACCGAGAAAAATTCCAAAAGGCCAAGGAAATGCTAAGTGACATAACCACATTAGCACCTGTAGATTGGGAAAAACCTTTCGAGCTAATCACAGATGCCTCAGATGTTGCATTAGGGGCAGTGCTACAGCAAAGAGATCAGGACGTAGTAAGACCGATTGGGTTTTATAGCCGTAAGCTTAATGATCGAGAGAAACGTTATGATACGTTTGGCAAAGAGCTTCTTGCAGTGTATGCCGCAGTGCTACACTTCGAGCATTACTTAGACGGACATAAGTTTAAGTTATTGACCGATCATAAGCCATTGATCAGTATACTTGGTAAAACAGCTAGGCTTAATTACTCTCGTTGAGTAAATTCCCAAATAACGCGTTTAGCAGAGTTTAATTTCACTGTGTATCATATTGCTGGTAAGGAGAATGTGGTAGCTGATGCATTTAGCAGACCGAATGAAGCTGATGTCGAGCTGATATTTCAAGGTCCGTTAAAGAGTTTAGATAATTCTATGCATGATTTAGTTATTCAAATCGAGGAAGCGCAAGGATCGGATCCCTTTTTGTTAGTTTATCCAAAAGGCCAGCATATGTTCGTAAGCTCATAAGTGGCAAGTGGTTGTTATGCGAAACGTCTAGAAGTCAAACACGACCATATGTGCCGTTGGAGTTACGGACAAGATTATCCAAGTGGGACATCCATCCATTAAAGCCACCATTCGATTGATTAACGACAGATACGTATGGCCGAACATGTCTAAAGACATACGGGTATGGGTAAGAGCACGTGTCAAGTGTCAAACGTATAAGGTGTGAAGACATACCAGAACCGAGATAAAGAATATTGGGATACCAATTGGACGGTTCAGACCCGTACACATAGACATTGTCGATATGCCTGAAGTTAATGGTAACAAATATTTGCTGACTATGGTAGATAGATTTAGTCGTCAATTCGAAGTGGTGACTTTAAAAGACATGACAGCTCAAGAAGTCTTGTTCGCGTTTCTACATAATTGGATATCGCGTTATGGTGTTCCGGAAAAGGTCACTAGTGATCGCAGTAGTCAATTTATGTCCGAGCTTTTCGTAAGATCTCTCAATATCATGGGAACAACTGTATTGCATACTAGCGCGTACAACCCACGAGCAAATGGGATGGTAGAAAGGCTGCATCGTGAACTGAAAGCTGCGTTAAGGTGTACTAGTGGAACAAGCTGGATACACGATCTTCCTATAGTACTACTCGCCATGCGCAACAGATATAGGGCACAATTAGGTACTTCAATAGCAGAACTGGTTTATGGAGAACCATTAAGGTTGCCTGGAGATCTTCTAATAGAAACTCCAAGTAGTCTTGATTGGGCTTCTAGTTATGTAGATTGGTTCGTAGGAGCACTTAGAGATAAGATGTGTCGTTTAGCTCTGACCAAGACTAGAAAAGCAAAAACCAAATGCTATGTGTCCTCTGATCTAAGATCGGCTTTGCATGTGTATGTATCTAATGAAAATAGGAAGAATTGCCTGACACCATTTTACAAAGGACCATATAAGGTCAAGAGGATGACTGACAAGAATTTCATCATAGAGATAAATGGCATTGAGGATTGTGTTACGTTGGATCGTTGCATTCCCCAGTTTATCTGGATAGACGGTATGACTGAATTAACAGATGCGTTGAATGACCGTCGTTCTATGGGCGAATCTGATGTGTGCAATCCCACCATACAGGCACATAACGAAATGCAGAACTCAGAAGACGCGTTGTCTAATATAGCAAAATCTTATTCTACCAGTTCACAGCATGAAAACTGTTTGGCTATACCAGATGATACGGAAGAACCAGTGTCAACTGTACCGGGCGCGATGCCGACTTCAGGGGCGCCATTATGCACAACTCGTTCTGGAAGAGTGCAACGTCAGCCGAAGAATCATGATTACGTCTATTACTAGCCGTCTTTTTTGAGAAGGTGGTGTATGTGGAGGAAGATAAATCCTCCGCCAAAATTAAAGTAACATTAATTGATAAATTTAAACCACCTTCGCTGATTGTAACGAATTTTATTTAAAAAGAATTTTTTCTTTTATTTTCCAGAACTTTCTTTGTTTAAATACTTGATTTTGAATTGTGCGCCATTTTCAGTTTTCGAGCACTACTGTCATCGACCGGTTGTATCTCCTTTGGCCTGCTGCAATTGTTTCATTTTTCTTCATTAAAATTTGATCAATTTCTACAATATACACCTGCTAATACTGTCTTATATTTTTTATTGATGCACGCATAGAAGGGACGTTCTGGAATAGGTAATTTTATAATTCTGTTTTTCGCGTCTATTTCTTTCCAGATTATTTGTTTGGGTGTTTTGTACGAGACAGGTTTTACATACCGATTTGCCTAACCTTAAGTGTCAATTTAATAATTAAATTTGATAAAAATGAATGCAGATCTTAAATTTGAGGACACTAGCAAGTTAGCGCAAGATATTGCAGATTTGAATTTAGCAGATGCGAATAGAAATATAAGCTTATTAGATTCTACTGTAAATTCTAGGACTATGAACGATCTGCCATCTGTTAGAGATAAGCGGCAGCACCGTGGTAAACGCAAGACTAGAAGTCGGCGTAGGTAGACTGTAACACCTGGCTCTGCGTTACAACCCAACGATGTTCCATTTAGACATATATAGTTCTCTTTAAGGTTACATAGGCTAATTCTGTTTTTACACAATATTTCTCTTAACTGTGATTTTAGCAACTATTTCTGTTAGTTTCAAGCAATTTTAATTGTGATTTCTTGAACTACAAACTTAATTGTATTTTATGGGGTTTTGTTTTATATATGTAGACACCCGTACGCGATACGCCGGTAACATGCAGTTGATTTATGTGACTTAACGCTCAAAGCCCCTATTTATATATTTTTTGTGCTCTAACCTTTCATACTTAACCACTAACAATTCAACTAAGACTTTATGCATTTATATTTTGTGTATTTCGCAATCATTTAACCGAAACCCTACAGTTCAGTGGATTTATGTTATTTATCACTCAAAACCTAGCATACATTGGATTATTGTGACAACGCAAACCTTAGATTTATATTTTGTACTTATTGTGACTAGTTTTATGCGATCTTCATATTTGCTTTGCAACAGTGTGTTCAATAAAATAATGTTATTTGTCTGAGCTTTCTCACATCACCCTTGGAGAAATAGCCAGGGATTAATCATGAACGCGGAACGTAATAACAGCTACCAGATATTAGCTAGGAGGGCATAACCTCACTAAATAGACAAATAGCCCGCAGAACCTCTTACATTAACTCCGAAAAACCTCCTACAAGACAGTTAAAATGAGACAGTGATAGCAATCAACTATAGCGAGCAGAGCAGAAGTGTTTTGCCTGGTAATTGCATCGAGCTTTATAGGTGCAAAGTTGCAAACAAATAATCAATGGCAATTTCGCGCGCATTAATTGATTTAGCATATTGAAATTTCAATTGGAATTTGGCAATATGTCGGCGAATTAATCTGAGCCGTTACAAGACAAATGCACATTTGTATAAGTACGATGTGTGAAATTCATATGGTATTCTTACTTTGAAGTAGTATATCAAATAATATATTACGAAAAATGTCTTACAGTATATTATAATAGGAAATCCTTTAAAATAACAATATATTTATGTATTTATTAATAATATATTTATTTGACAACAAAGGCCGTCTTGCCCAACAATTGAAATGATAAGGTACAGTTCATTAGTAGGGATATATAAAATTGAATAAAACTGTGACTGGCAATGTATTTAACGATAAGGTTGATTGGAGTTGTGAAAGAGAAACGTTTTCATAAAACTTCGTGATATATCGTTTTGAGAACAAAAAGGTTCCACTTGACTAGGTAAGAATCTACCTGATTGAGGATCATGAAGTGTCAGAATATCAATGCAAGATTTTCTGTCTTCCGTTTAACGAATTTGTTAGAAGACGATGAAGATCCAGCTTCAGGCATCAACTGCCGGAATTCTTTTTCGTAACTTTCGAAATTCTGTAAGGTAGGATTGATTGGGATGAAGTCGACTATATAGAAGCTTGTAACCAGTCAAATAATCAGTCTCGCGTGCAAGATTCATTAAATTCAGTTGAATGAAATCAAGACTGTTGAAATGCGAGGAAGAACCACTGTCTGTTGTATACCGTCAGATTTTTCATCAGAATTTGCGAGTTTCTAATGGCTTTCTGAAATAAAATGAGCAGAATTAGTACAGAAAATTACGACAGAATGCTTAATAATTGAATGCAGTAAGTAGAAATGGTATTGGAGTACCTAGATTTGACGTTTAGATTCTAAGGCGACTTGTTAAATTTGGTGGCAAGGCAAGAAGAAACTTAACGCTCCGAAATAAATTAAAAGTGTAGGGATAAAAATAGTATTACGCGTGAAGAGGGAACCAGTTTTGCTTCCAATCAGAGTACTTGAATAGGAATTTGTTAAAGAAGTGTATGTGAACCGTCTTTTTAAACTCTTACTGGGATAAGAGTTAAATTTCCATAGGTAGTGCGTTAAACACACTTGTGGATTTGGAAAAGAGATAGATTTTGTTAAATATATTGTGAGTATTGTTGGATTGAATTGAAGCGTTGTTATTGCATTTAGCATAAGAGTGACTTGAATGAGCAAAATTTGACAGTGACAGGCAAGTTGAGATCTTATGATTGAAAAAGATAATTCCTAATTGTCCGGTAAACCATAGCGGGAGAATATTTTCCAAAAGCAGGCGCTCTAAATAGTTTTGGCTGAAGGGGAAGACACGCTTTAGAAATCCTGAAAACTATCTGTTCGGTCGCGTAAAAGTAGGTTAAATTTAGAGGGCAATAAAATTTTCTAGCATACGAGATGCGTGGTAGGACATAGGCTTTTAATAATGTGAGTTTCAAAGTGGAGTTAAGATGTTTTGAATCAGATCAAACGGGCCAACTTGAAGAGTTTGGAATTAATTTTACTTAGATATGGGATAAAGTCTAATGATTTAGAAAAACAGACACCAAGGTGCTTGTCCGAGTCAATTATTTTAATTTCAAGGAAACAATTTGCGTTCGGGAGAGAATAGAATGGGTGGGAAGTAATTTTCATCAAACGAGTGTTATAAGAATTTATTTTAAGACAGATACTGCTGAGTTGATTGTGCAATGAAGATATAAGCTAGCTGAATATAGATGAGGAAGGGTTGGGCGTTATTCGGTTACTGTATACAATTACCATGTCCTATGAATATTTAAACAGCTTGAACTGGTTTTCCTTGGCCTCCACCTATGCGAGAGTTATTTATACTATTATAGGACCAAGTACTGAAACCTGGGCGACTACGGAGCTGATAAGAGCTGATCTATTTCCTACTTTTACAATTGTGTAAGAGATTCGAACTTACTAACTAATAAGTTTGAGAACGCTGCAGCAAGTACCCTTGTTTAATAAGGCAAATTCATTTGTAGAAAACAATAGAGAATCAATTGTCTTAGATATATCTTGAGAGTGCAGAATGATTTCGTGACATTTAGAAATGGAAGTGTAGCAATGATTAAAATAGAATAGAATAGAATAGAATAGAATAGAATAGAATATAATAGAATAGAAATAGAATAGAATGGAATGGAATAGAATTGAATAGTATAGAATAGAATGGAATAGAATAGCATAGAATAGAATAGAATAGAATAGAACAGAATAGAATAGAAGAGAATAGAATAGAATAGAATAGAATAGAATAGAATAGAATAGAATAGAATAGAATAGAATAGAATAGAATATGAATAGAATAGAATAGAATAGAATAGAATAGAATAGAAAAGAATAGAATAGAATATAATAGAATAGAATAGAATAGAATAGAATAGAATAGAATAGAATAGAATAGAATAGAATAGAATAGAATAGAATAGAATAGAATAGAATAGAATAGAATAGAATAGAATAGAATAGAATAGAATAGAATAGAATAGAATAGAATAGAATAGAATAGAATAGAATAGAATAGAATAGAATAGAATAGAATAGAATAGAATAGAATAGAATAGAATAGAATAGAATAGAATAGAATAGAATAGAATAGAATAGAATAGAATAGAATAGAATAGAATAGAATAGAATAGAATAGAATAGAATAGAATAGAATAGAATAGAATAGAATAGAATAGAATAGAATAGAATAGAATAGAATAGAATAGAATAGAATAGAATAGAATAGAATAGAATAGAATAGAATAGAATAGAATAGAATAGAATAGAATAGAATAGAATAGAATAGAATAGAATAGAATAGAATAGAATAGAATAGAATAGAATGGAATAGAATAGAATAGAATAGAATGAGAATAGAATAGATAGAATAGAATAGATTAGAATAGAATAGAATAGAATGGAATAGAATAGAATAGAATAGAATAGAAAAGAATAGAATAGAATAGAATAGAATAGAATAGAATAGAAAGGAATAGAATAGAATGGAATAGAATAGAATAGAATAGAATAGAATGGAATGGAATAGAATAGAATAGAATAGAATAGAATAGAATAGATTAAAATAGAATAGAATAGAATGAATAGAATAGAATAGAAATAGAATAGAATAGAATAGAATAGAATAGAATAGAATAGAATAGAATAGAATAGAATAGAATAGAATAAGAATAGAACAGAATAAAATAGAATATCTTTATTTGGATTCAAACTACACATGTTTCATCAAATAGATAATAATATTGGAAAATGTACAATAAAATATGATATCCCATCACATAAATATGTGCAATTAGTCTCAATGTAGATAATTTAATTACGCTGGTTATGATGTACGATATATCACTATCATAAAATTCGGCAATAATATCTTTGCATACGTCATATCAGTCTACCGGTTCAAATGGAAAACGTTTATGCAATAGCACATCTTCCGAACACATAAAGTTTAGGACACAGACTAAGATGGTAGAAGATGTGCACCCATTTAAGAGACCATTTTGATCATCAAGAAAGCAGAAATAATCTCGATACATAAGGATAAGGTTATATATGATAATGTTGAAAGTTTTATTGAAAGCAGGGACAATAGATATTGGTGGAAATCTTTGAATGAGGAGATCAGAGATGAGCCATTTTTAAAAATAGGTTAGATCGCCGAGTTGTGCCACTCCAGACGAAAATATGTAGTTTCAAGTCATCTGCTAATAAGGTCAACAATCAGAGAGAAGTGGTTCCAACACAGAGAAGAATCAATCAGACAATGTATTAATCAATTTAGGGTTTAGATTTGATGATTTCGAATGCTTGAACGACCATAGCCGACGAAATATTTAGCAAACTCAGATTATCAACATCACAGTTATCGAGTATCTCAACAGCTGGAGTAGAAATGGAGTAAGAATATACGAGACAATTTAGATATTTGTCCGCAAATCTGGTGTCGTCAGAACGAGAGAAGTTAAAGTTTGTGATTTTGGACTTGTATAAAAATTGATTGAATGTTCACTCTTGGGATAGAGGATAAAAGAGCAATAAGAAAGGATACCTGGCAGGACAACGAGATATTGATCGGAATGTTGCGAAAAAGTTGTGGGCATAAGTTGAACCTCGCGAGTATTGTTAATTATTGAGATCAAGACGCCTATTGGGAACGAAAACGGATAAACTTTGATATATAATCTGTAGCTGAAATGAAATTAATTCAAGTCCTAGTGAGTTAGATGTAGTCAAACATTTAACCATGAGGATCGATCATAGTCAGCCAGACCACGCCCTCGGCCAACAGCTCTGTCGCTTCGAAAAGAATGTAACCATTGATAAAGAAAAGATCACCGCAATATATAGAAAGAGACAGACAACATTCAACATGATAGCACATATCGAGCTCGTTTTAGGATATAAATGCTCGCAGTTGTTTGATTTTGGGTGTGAGTGATCTACAATTGATAAGAATTTCCGAAAGGAATCCAGCGGGAAGAAGGTTAGACAGGGGATGAAAAGCGTGCGGGAGATTTCCTTTGGCGGCCAGGGCGTGACCGAGAGACGATAAGTGTGATTGAGCACTTGTTGATGAGAATGGAGCAGTTATTATCGATTTAGACTTTCTTAGACCCGTTTTTGTCTAGCGAGTGTGGGCGATAAGGCTTTTAAAAGCAGGACGAAGGAGAAATCTCAGAGCTTGAAGCACTCCACTGAAGCAGTGTTGCAGGGTGGGAGTAGACAAGACCTGACCAGAGGCTGCATCTTCAATGTCCTTAGTGGCACTGTTGTGATTGGAAGAGGAGGAGGTTGTAAGGGATTAGTCGGTAGCCCGCGAGGTCGTAATGTTTATATATTTGGACTGTTTTAGGACCACAGCACTGGTCATGACATTGTCTAGACATAATTGTTTCGGATTAGTGCTGGTGATTAGAAGAGGGTGTCTATTGATTGCAGTTATTAGGCGGCGGAGACGGTCAGGAAGACGCGTTATATCTAGGATTTGATGGATGGATTTTGGGGACTTGCTTTATGATCTAGTTGTTAGAGGGAGCTACTCAGCATGATAGGACCGGAGGAAGGAGCGTCCCCGAAGATGCCTCCAATGAACCATCGACGTTTTTTAGGATAACTCTTACCAGAATAAGCGTCTCTAGTTTTGGAAGAGGTTACCGTGTCTTGCAGAGAGCTCGATGTGTGATCGAATGGCGACTGTAAAAAAGTGTATTCATGCATCAATTTGATTTTACCTGTTTATATTTTGGGTGATTTAGAATTTAGCTGTTCAAGCTCATCGTTCGACAGTCTTTCATGATAGGAAAGCACAAAAGCACAACGCTTATCAGCAGAGATAACTTTGAGGTGATGAAAATTGTCTCCTAATTGATTTATCAAATCTGAGGCCAGATCATCTTTTGAGAGTGGAGAGCGGGGGAGACCAAAGGAAAAGGTTGCGTTTGCTGTGATTTCGCAAAACACCATCTCTTGCAACTCCATTAAGAAAATCATCGGCCAGACGAAACAGATGTGGCTGAAAATTGGAAATAGAGAGGTGCCCAGATATGGCTCCAAGCAAATCCGGGACATCTGCCACTTGTTGCTGGGGATCAGCGAGATTGGATAATAACTTCTGAGCTATTAAAGTGGTGGTGGAAGCTGACTGTAAATTTTGTTTCAGGATAAAAGAACGTGATATAGATTTAGACATATCTGAAAATAAGGCGAGAAAAATTATAGAACCTTATGATAAGATAAAAAGTAAATTCACAAACTATATATGTAAATTTTAAGTGTAAAATTTTTTTCAGGGATGGGATCAAACAAGAAATCTTTAAAATCTTAAAATAAAAATAAAAACCCGATCTCAGTTGAATATGATAGAAATCCACGAGCAAGACCACTGAGGTTGTTGCGCTTTTGACATATTTGAATATAATATAACTTTATTTATTTGGATCCAAAACACGCTTGTTCCATCAATTAGATTAAAGAATAAGAAAATGTACAATATATAAATGACATCACATCACATAAATATAACTATTAAATCTCATATAAATAAATAAGCCTCAATAATTCTGTTATATGATTTATCAACATCTGAAATTCCAGCAGAATTATCACTGCCTACGCTATATCGTTTAAGTTAATTGCATTTATAAGTAATTGATGATATAGAATAGAATAATAGAATAATAATAATAGAATAATAATAATAATAGATTTATCATCGAGGCTACCTAACTCTACAATTGGAGAGATTGAGGTACAATTAGAGCGTAATATTATGCATAAATGTGAATCATGACTAACAAATTTTTGTTTGTAATGATGGCTAATACGATTAAATAATGCATAGCTTTTCCATTATATTAATACAGATAGTAGATATAAAAATTCTAGAAAATATGTTGCTGATTACATATATCTTTGTTTTTTTTGTTTGTCATCATTAAAATTAAAAGGATCAATAGGATCGTATATTTTCCACAGTTCTGTAAATAAAAAATTGAAAGCAATCTTAGATGGAGGCATTTTCCTAAGCTCCTTTAGCAACTGATTATAAATTTTATAAATATACGAAAAAGAAAATAACTTTTCAGCAACATTTCTCACCAAAAGAGGAGAGATCGCCAAATGTCCAGATCTAGTTCCTACTCCAGGAATCGTTCTTATTGGATTCATATAGGCACCTATCCACTAATTCAAGTTGCATAATTGTAGACAATAGTACATCCTAAGAAACCATAAAGATTTCAATGATACGGACTTCAATCTGCTGGCATATATGGTGCAGGATACAGGATCAATATGTTTCAAAACTTTTCTTTGTAAAGCTTCTGACATATTTGGCAAACAATTTTTCACAGGGTTTCAAGTATTGGTGGCCTATTCCATTATCGGCCTAATCGAAATAATATATATTTTAATTTTTATATAATTTGTTAAGAAATTTAAATTTATTAGGGGCCATCTGTTTTTAGCACAGTTAACTATTATTTCAATATGTCTCTCATCAAAAGCTTTACATTGAATATTTATGATTTAATTATTAATTTGTCCTGAAGTTTGATCTCAAAAACATCATTAATCACAGCATCATGAAAATAAACATACTTAAATTCTGTTCTATTACGTTTTTTACTGTTTACTCTCAAACCCAATGTTAGTAAATATCTTTCGAAGTCATACAAATCGATTGATATGTTTTTTTTAGAGAACTTGATATTTTTGGATTTCTTAGAATGATGATTTTTAAATTTTCATCTATTTTGCAAACTCGATCATTAAGGAATTTAGTTTGCAAATGCGTAGAATATAAGTTAAATAAAATTGTTCTCAAGCTTTATCCCTGTAAAACAGTTTTAGTTACATTCAGTGGTTTTGATACCAAATTATTTAATTTAATACTCATTCTTATATTATATAAATAAATATATGAGTAATCTAAAGATATTCAGATCGATATAAAATGTACTAATCGCCCTTAAAGTAGCAACAAAAGATATAGAGTCAAAGATTTTGAGTGATTAATAAAAACTATTAATGCATCAAATTTTTTCTCATCAAGGGTAATTATACGCTTCCATTTAGGAGGCGTGCTAGTTATTGTCTATGTATCTTTTGTAAAGCCATGTTGGTCTGTATCAAAATCAACCGGCATCATAAATTCAAAATGATCTGGTATAAGTTGTTACGTTATCTTCAAAAATGAAGGCATAATAGAAATTAGTCTATAATCATTGTCACACGTTCGCTTACTTACCTTAGGCAATGGTTTAGCTGCGTTCGTTAGAATATCAATTGGTAGTTTTCCATCCTTCAAAATTCTGTTTATAAAGACGAGCGCATTCATAAAAGTTGAATGTAGTTGAAATAGGTTATCAAACAATATACCAATGTGATTTCTTTGTGTTTTAGATTTTACTTTTAATATTAATTTTACCATTGCATCACTGTCAATATATAACTCTGATTTCTGGTTAACCTAAAGATCAGTTTGATTCATAAACTGTCATTTATTCTGTGGACTATATATCAAATTACCATATATTTTCACCATTTATCAGAAAAATTCATTCTCAGTTTTATCTACCGTTAATATGAGCCTTACTTTCTCTTTATTATATTTACTTTAACCATTTAGCATTTTGTTTCCTAGTCTACGATAGTCCTTTAGTTTAGCCAATAGAATTCTGAGTTAGAATTACGGGATGCAATCCTATCTCTTAAACGCCGCAAACCCGCAGGCCCCGATGATTAGCTTGCAGGATTATTTAAGGATGGTGGCGATATAATTTTGGGAGAGTTGACCAAAATTTAAATACTATATGGAATAAGGAAATCATACCACTTAATTCGATTGAGTCGACCATCATTCATATCTTCAAAAAAAGCAATCGTTATTCGTGCGATAACCATCGTGGTATAAGCTTGACTCAAGTCGTATCTAAGTTATTTGCTGCGATTATCCTACGTCGACTTGGCATTTCGCGTGAATCACCCACTAGTGAAGAATAGGCTGGATTCCGCTTAGGAGGAGGTTTTATAGGTAATACTTTTACTTTAATTCAACTTATTGATCAGAGACATTTATATGGCCATCCCACAATAGCCGTCTTTCAAGAATTCAAGGGTGGATCGCAATTTTTCATTCCATATTTGTCAAAAAGTGGTGTGCCCACAAAACTTGTTAATATTATACGCGCTTCCTACACAAATATTTTTGATCGCGTTAGGGTCTACAACGAATTATTGCATAACTTTACAACCAGCTGTGGTGTTCATCAAGGTTGTCCACTCTCCCTATTTTTGTTTAATTTTTTAATCGATGCTATTAGGAAAAACGCTCTTCCACACATTCAGGATACAAATCTTGAATTTCTCCCGGGCATAAAACTATTTGATCTCGACTATGCGGACGATATCGTGCTATTATTTGACAATCGTAATGCTGCCCAGGCCAACATAATTAGATAAGCAGACATTTTTCCGTCTTTCGGTATGAAATTCGCACCCTCTAAATGTAAGATACTTTTACAGGATCACCCAACACTTACTACAAAACTACAACTGTAGAATGAAGATTTAGACAAAGTTGACAGGTTCAAATGCATTAGGAGCTCTATCAATACCTTAGGCCATATGAATGATGTGAGAATAAGAATCGTGCAGGCTTGAGTAGCTTTCTCGAACCTTTGTCATTTATGGAGAAACACGAGTATTTCACTGTGCCTTAAGGGTCGTGCTTACAATGCATATGCATGCACAGATTTACTATACGCTAATGAAAATTGGCCTCTTAGAGATAATGATTTTAGACGCTTACAGGCGTTTGAACATCATGGTTTAAGAAAAATAGCTCATGTTGGCTATCAACAACAGATAATTAACGTTGACATCCATAGACGTATTTTTGTATCTGCCAATAAGTGCTTCTTGTTAGAAATCAAATAAGGCTCCATCAACGTCGTTGGCACTGTCACATTTTGCATTTGCCCTTAATTCGATTGCCCAGTAGAGCTCTGTTCTCTTATCCAGCAACATATTGGCGTAAGAAACAAAGTGGGCAGATTTTGACATGGTAGAAACAATCACATACTTCCAAATTGGACATTATAGAACCCACTCGTATACCAGGATGTTGACCACGTGCGCATCGTAGCCCTTGGTTTGAAATCCTTAGCGATATGACATCGGATCGAGCTCACATGCGATCTTGTTGCAGATGTCTAGTAAAATAATCTTCATAAACTTCTTTTCTTAGAATGGCCAAGTTATCTTCGAGGTTTGGTTTGTTTATGACGTGATACCGTGAAAGCCGCTTGGAAGCTGTATTACTGATGTTGCCTTTCCCTAATGCTGACGTGGCTATAATGTTGCTATTGGGAGGGTTAGTTTGCGTCATTTTTGTGAGTTATCGGAAATTCGGAAATTTCGATTACTTACTTCAAACGAGTCTAGTTAAATAAAAAGAAAAGTGAAATAAAATTTAATAATTTTGGTTGTATATATTATATATTAGCTTTAAAGTATTAACTATTACTTAAATTCTAAATAAAAAATGAAAGAAATGTACCGTCCTATTATTCCACATTCTTTGACCAAATATATAGTGGTTAAAGGGCGTAACACCGGCTCCTACTGATGAGTCGCCAATAAGCACGAAACGAATGTGCATGAGATTATACTTTCCGTTCATGCTGCCTTTGGTTTATCCTTCTGGTCACAACTGAACTAATTTGTTACTAGGTTCGCAACACCTAATACATACTTGCATATATATTAATTCTTCGCAACAAACAGTATTTAACTGTAATATATTTAAGAAATGAAAATGTTTGGAAAATATTAAAACTATTTTATTTATATAGTAAGATATTATTATATGTTAAATATATCTATAGTTTATATAATGCATCCTTTTTTAAACGTTTGACTTAAATGAAAATAAGAAATAAAAAAAGGAAATGTTATTTGATTAGAAAGCTTATAATATTCAAATGATGATTAAATATACCATATTTCAAACAGCAGTTATTTAAAATGATTCTGAAATGAGTAATAATAATAATTATAATTATAATAACAAGAAGAAGGATGGGGAGAGGAAGAAAGAACGAAGGAGATATGATTTATTTGATTAATAAATCATCTTCTGTGCCAGGAGCATAATACACACAAGATAAAAGTCACAATCTAGTGTTTAAGAATGTGTTTATATTCTGCTAAATAAATGCTATTTTGTTGTGCACAATATGCAAACAAAGACAACTAATAACAATGATATAAATTTGTAAAAAACTACAAAGATTTGTCTTTTCTAAGAATGCATGCGGTTTTTCAGTTGACTGGGTGAGGGACTTTTATTACTTATAAATATTGTTCTCCAACTTCAACTTATGGAGATTAGCACGCGGTTTTGTCGAAGTGTTTTATAAATCTAAATAATAATATTTAGAAGTTTATCCACATAAAAACTTTGCAGTTTACCCTCACGTACCTCAAAATGTGAAATAATATATTAAATTTAATCTTAATAGTAAATACGTACATATTGTTTTTCCGTAATAATTGTTTTTTGTAAATGATAATTTGATAATGAACAAATGGGTTTATGCTATTGTACATGACAATATATAAATCTTACAAGTGACATTTGCTTGTATTTTTGAAAAACAATCGATGGCATAATAGAATGAGTTATGAAAATAGAAAATATCATTAAATAATCGTTGGGTGCCTAAGGACAAAATTTTGTAACACACATTATTGTTTCTATCGAAGTAAAAGATGAATATCTTAAATTTTTGAACATATAAAATTTCTAAGTTTTGTGCCGTACAATAAGAAAATATTCCTATTCCTTAGAAGATATCTTGATAAACTCATATCAGTTGATTGAAATTCTTGATAAATGTGTACTAGATGAAAAGGGTAGATTAGTAAGCTTAGATGTAATATCTATGTACACGAATATACCAGTACTTGAGGCCCTGGATTGTTTTCGACGTTTTCTAGTTGATCACCGCTTGATATTAGTAGGAAGCGAAATGACGATTGGACACGTCATGGAGATGATTTGTATATGTATGCCATCTACTTATTATAAATTTTAGAAATAATTTTATAAACAAATACGAGGTGTTCCAATGAGACAACCTTTGCCAGTCTCAATAGCAAATATCATAATGCATTACTTGGAAAATAATTTTTTGTATTAGACTCCACTGAAACCCCAATTTACCTACGTTTCTTGGATAAGATATTAATCATCTGGAACCATGGTGATAAGAAAATGTAAAATTTATTAAACTTAGCTAATCGAATGAGCGAGCTCCAAATTACTCTTGAAAGGGAATCATCAGGTGAATTACCATTTTTGGATGTCAAATGAATTAGAAATGATCAGAAATTAGGAAGAGATATTTATAGGATGGATACTTATTCCGGAATCCTTCTTAATTTTGAGTCCAATCACCCGTATCGTATGAAATTTGGTATCTTAAAATCATTAACATCAAGAAGCCATATTTTAACAGATATAAAGCATAGAACGTTAGAATTAGGTAGACTGTGTGATATATTCAAAGCTAATTGTTATCTTCTTCATTTAATAGTTGCAAAAACGATGGATGTTGTGAAAAATTTAATCCTAGTTTGAGGTACATAGAAGCGGATAATGAGAAGGTAGAGCGTTAGGTCATGTTATTACCGGACCCTATATTAAATACGAAAGTGAAATAATTAGCTTTAAAACAAAATATAAGGACCGTTTTAAAACAATCTCTTAAACTAGGCATCAGGAATGTATGAGATCCCATCAAACGTTTGTAGTCTCAAGTATGTTGGTGAGACCGTGCGCCCAATCAACGTAAGAAGAGATGAACATAAAACTGCGTGTAAGTATGAAGCCATTGCTAAATCTGACCTTGCTCGTCATGTTGTAGAAGGTATTGCAATTTATGTAAGAGGTTTTGCGGAGTAGCTGTTTATTTTTCGATGCTATGCTAATCCTACATATTCCTGGTAGCTGACGTCGGAAGAAATGGGTTTCGTGGACCGTGCTTATAATCAACCTCATTTTAATTCCCATTGTCGCGATGGGAGAAGGCTAAGTCGAATTAACATACGTGTATTATGAACAAGGCTGCAAAGTAAATTAAAATCCTCTGTTAGTCAAAATTGACCATGCTCTAGACGACAACAAATAAAATATTGTTAACAAAAAATTCCTAAATAGGCACAAGAGCAAAGAGTCATAAAATCACGATAAATAAATCCAGAATGCCTTAGCAGAATAGTTTTGAGTCACTAATGAACATTCTAAAACACAAAAAATATAATCCTGTCTTTGATGGCTATAAAACAGTAATCCACTCCATGCTATCGGCGTGTGCGTTATTAAACAAAACCCTATTAATTACAAATAAAATTGCAGTTCAACAAATCTCAATTAAAACTGCTTGAAACTAACTGAGATTGTCTCTAAAATCACAATTAAGGAAAAGATTGTCTAAAACCAGAATTCGTTTATGTGACACTAAGGAAAACCCTTCTCTGTCGAAATTGAGATTCGTTGGGTTGTAACGCGGAGCTGCGCGTTAAAATGTAGTAGAGACTGGACATACTGACAACTGGCATGACGAGATTGATTAGAATATCTATCGAAATTCAATCTCGAGATAATATTATGAATGAAACAGCTGTTGAAAAATCGTTAGGTCCGATTTGGAATACTGTTTTAGTTAATGGCAGGAAAAGGCAATTGCCCGAATTGGCAACTGAAGCTAGCTCCAGTAAGAGATTAAGAATGTCGGATTACGATTGATTTTTAGTGGGCTTATTATTCAAGTAATGACTAATCAATTATTAAGAATATTGTCTTTCTAAATGTCATATATAACTACTCGTTTGATTTTTAATTTCTTAGTGATTTAAACAATTATTTTGTGTCTTGCACGCCCACCCTACCTTTCGAGATCATTCTTTTAATACATCATTTCAAATATTTTGAAGTAAAAATTAGTGTGATGCTTGCGAAGTGTAAATTTATGTTTATTGACTGCAGTTTCCTTTAGATGTACGTGCATGCGTATCTATTATATTTT
Source organism: Eudiplozoon nipponicum (assembly GCA_029291075.1). NCBI lineage: Eukaryota > Metazoa > Platyhelminthes > Monogenea > Mazocraeidea > Diplozoidae > Eudiplozoon > Eudiplozoon nipponicum. The sequence continues at coordinate 44,502 of JAQBSW010004359.1, forward strand.
GTTGAATTTTTTAGTTATGTATACACACACATACACACACAAATGGCGAGCGCCTATTAAATGGTATGACAATAACTGTTATTAACAAGTCTATCTTGAGTACAACCGAGTGTTTCGAATTGAAATTTAAACCGTGTATTGGTCATGGCATGTTTTTATGACGAGTATTCTGATTTATTGGTCTCCCCAACCAGAAAGTGTAAGGGCAATCTCAGTTTCATCATTTTACATTGAGTGTATAAAACGAAAGATTCACGAATACAAATGGTAAATTCTTATTCAGCCACTCTAGTCTCAATTAGTTAGATGAAAATAAAAGTTACGTAAATGCACACACACAAACATGTGACGCGTAAATATCTATTGAAAGATCAGTCTGAAGTGTAAATAATATGGCTAGAGGAAATAACGCGCTGGCTTCATTAGTTTCATTTGTTTAACATGTGATGATGGACCAACTGAAGAAGGCTACAGATAAAGTTAGCCGTAATATATTAAAGAACGAAAACCACTGGAACAAACGCAGATCATGTAATTTTAAACGACTAATTGTTAAATATATTTACGTACTTATATTGAAAGAAGTGTACTTCTTTTGAAACCCAATGGCTGCAATTTTGCCTTTAGCAAGAATTTTTGAGCATGGCAAGTTGATGAATGAGTGCCTTAGGAGCTTTACTAAACGTTTTTTATAGTATTCAGATAATATATTTCGTTTGTGGATCCATATTGGTTAGGCGTTTTTGCAGGATATCTTTTAAATATTGAATAAATACATTATGTATTTATCTTCGTAGTATCTAATTTAAATTGCTTGACTTTGTGTATTGTTCTATTTTGTTAATATGGTTTTTTGATGGATTATTTTGTGTTGTTGCCATTTGACCCTTTGTGGAATCATTTTCACCAGTATTAATGAATCTATCGCGAGCTATATATTTTATACAAAATTCAAAAAGACTGGATTACATATAATGATTTGACGTATATACTGCTAACGCTGGAGATAATGATGATGATATAGGTTCGTTGCTTTGGCTTTATATATAATGATAGTCCTGTCTTTGGTGATTTAAATAAAATTCCTCTGCACCGAGAATAAACTGTATTATTGGAATCAATTTTGCCGCCAAACGGCTATCGATGAACGGCAACTCCTTTATTAGTAAGACGCTTTATAACTTAGCAGACGGAATGGACGCAACAGCAAAATACCCAAACCATAGTGAGTTAGAACAACTAGATTGAGCCGGCCTCAAATATATAAGTTAAATACTTCAAAATGTCTTCACCGACTTCAAAATCGACATTAAGATTGACAGCTGAGATGGACAGCGACAAACTTCTGGATCAGGGACAGGCTCAAACACATTATCTGTGTAGACTTTACCTATAGTTGTTTGGTTTATTATGAAGATTCCCTCAGATGTTTGTCGTCCAGACGAGACTTAATTATCGCTAACACCGCAGTCAAAGTGTTCATTTGTGAAGACAGTACTCTTACTAAGTTTTTCAATCTGTTAGAAGTCATTTTTCTAAATAAATATTTATTATATTTAATAAATTATATATAAGACTTTGTTCTAAAAAAGCGCGTTCATTTAGTAAAATACAAATATTTATTATTTTATATTACCTTCAGTTGCTCGAATGTTGCTTCCATCATTATGCTGAATATTTCATTTTAATTCGTGCACTTCGTGAGAATTTTCTGTTGTAATTACTTCGGTCTGAGTCAGGACACCTGGATTGATCTTGGACTCAAATATGGCTATTTCTACATATTCCCCCCCCCTCACGAGTCGGCCTTGGCCGAAAAAGATCAAATGCTACAGCTCGTGGTCGATCGAGCAAGTTAATGAAAACCGTATTGTGCTCTACGTCCGTCCATTCCACACGACACGGGCCAGCATTTACAGATTGTATTGCCATTGGCTCGACCTTCGCGACCATGACGTAGTCGCTGATACTTAGGCGAGTTCGTGTAGGTAGTCTGGCATAGGCTTGTCGTTGAATGGAGCCCACACATTAAGTTAGCTGTTTTGGGTGCTTCCGAATATCCGCAATGATGCAACGCTCATCTGACAGTCTAATATTCTCGCAATAGGCAATGGTTATTGATATTGTCAATCGCTAGGCCCGCTCGTCTAAATGTAATTTGTCTCTCCACGATCCCGGGGTCTCGTGGTACAAACATCGCAAAACATCCCGCTCAGCCATCACTTTGGTCTGCAGGTGGTAAGTGTCTGTGTGAAATTTTCTTGTGTCAAGGTCCTTGCACCGCTGATTAAATTCTCTCGACTCAAAATCTGCACCAAAGTCGGTAACAATAACTTGTCGTGCACCAAATTGACTGATTCAGCGCTCTTCTAAGCACAATATAATATTCTCTGTCGTGAGTTTCATCAGTGGTATAAATTCGACTCGTCGAGTATACTTATCAACCATAAAAAACATAGTCTACCCCACCACGACCCAACGGTCGTGGATCTATAGGGTCAGTATGCATAAATTAGTTTCGTGCAGTGGCATTAAAAGCATTCTAGTTGACCTTTTCTCTTTTATGTGATTTACAACGCACCATTGACGATAGCTAAAAATTTTTTGGTCATAAATTAGTTTTGTGCAGTGGCATTAAAAGCATTCTAGTTGACCTTTTCTCTTTTATGTGATTAACAACGCACCATTGACGATAGCTAAAAATTTTTTGGTCATGCCAGGCCAATACAATCGCGATTTCAATGACACAATGAGGCGCCCGGCGTTTCATGTCAGGAGGCCATCAATTCTGTTCGTATAGGCTTCGGCACAAACCATTGCACTGTGTGTCCTTCTTTTCGCAACAATAAGCGATTTTCTGGGCTCAAAGATTTATATGATGCAGACAGCACTGTGCCATTTGTAAACTCATTTAACTTTTTTCGAACATGTGGCATCATTTTGCTATTCTTCAGATAGCTTCATAAGTGGCGAAATTCACACAGCAAAAATTATGCTGAGCGCATCGTCTGTCGCATTCTCGATACCGACCCTTTGATGAATTATAACATCGGTAAAGACGTCTATGTTTCCATCGATATCAAAATACTTAAACTTTCGTAGTGCCTATTTTACAGTCAGTAATTCTTTTCTGTGATGGTATAGTTTTGCTCCGCCTTTGTTAATGTGCGACTTATATATTAGGCTGGATGTCCTTCCACTTGTAAGATCGCTCTTATGCCAATATCTGACGCGTCTGCAACAATTGCCATATTCTGAATCGTGAAATTCAAAATAGTTGCGTTAAATATTTTCTGTTGACATAGGATAAACGCTTCTTGAATCTCATCCATCCAATAAAAGGTAACCATGCACTAGTTAACTTAGACAATGTTTTTGGCTTAACCGCCATTCCTGCGAGATATGATGTATAGAATATCACCGTATCAATAAACCGGCTCAGTTGTTCTCTAGTATAGGACACCAGATAGTCCTTGATAGGCTGTACATTCCATTCTAGTTGCATACATCACTCGCCGAGACTGAGTGACTCAGGAACCGCATTTGCTGACACATTTGAACTTATATGAATTAAAATGTAATCATCATTGTACGACTTTGACAACATTTTCTGCGTTCGAATACGTAATTTGTGTTCAGAAGTGCGCCATATAACAATATCGTCAACGTAAGCTGTTGTACAGGGTATGTTAGTTCCGAAAGTGTCCATCATTTTTTGGAACACTCTCAATGCATTCTTAAGACGAAATGGTATCATATTGAATGGGAAATGACCTTGGTGTATCTGCACTGCTAACTTCCACCGGTCTACGGGCCGCAAGCCAATTTGCCAAAATCCCTGTTTAAGATCTAGCACGGCAAACCATTTTTCTCCCGGTAGCTGTAGAAACAGATCACGCAAAGCCCTCATGGGATTTAGGTTAGGCTCACTAATCAAGTTTTATTGCCACAAATCAGGCGTTAGTCGAAACAAACGGTCCTTTCTCGTAATGTAAACGATAGGCGCTCAAAAACGACGAGAATGAATCAAGAATGCTGGCCACTTTCATCTCTATCGTTGCCCGAGTTGCTGCTGTTTGTTTCTATGGAGGAGAAACATATACTTCGTTGGTTCGTATCCTTTATTTAATTATAGCCATAGTTTTAAGCGATCGGCCGTTGACCCTGGACATTTGCTGCAATCAGAGAGTTTGAATATAATGAAGTATTTGCTTTGAAAAATTTCCCACCACCTGAGCAAACAACTGGTCTTCCCCTGTAATTTAGTGCTGCATATCGATTTTATGGAATTTTGTGCTTTTTGGCCTCGAGAGGCGTGTAAGTTTACTTTGAAAATTGATCGTCTTAACCCAGTGAAATTAAGCCATAAAAGGGATCTTTGAGTATTCTTTATAACGAAGATATATATATAATAGATATCTTCATTTATTAATAATAAAATGTCCCATTCGCCCACAGCCACCATCGACGAGCCCGATGCTTCATAATTGTTTTCTCTCTTAGGTTTTACGTTGTTTAACAGCCAAGTCATTGATAATACAGACACATAAAATCCCGTATCCTATTACAAAATAACTGGATGTCCGTTGAATTTCTCTAAGAATTTCACTTCAACGAAAATCATTACTTGTGGAAACGTTTTCCATACTTCTTTTTATTCAAGGCCCATCTGATTCTAAACAATTTATAGGGTGCTCTGCTGTTTTTTTCTCAATCCACAAATCTGGTCATCAAAAGGATTTATCTTTTGGTCCTAATTCCAACTATCATATTTGGTGAGATTGTGGGCCTTATTTCCCAATTGAACTTGTCGTATTCTATGATAAATATAATGATTTTTCTGTCCCTTAGGCGATCTATTCTTCGCAGCTGTTTTCTTTAGATATTTGCCATGCTTCCTAACCACTGACTCCCGCCGTCCGTCCCAGACTCGCTGATTTAACCGCAATAAAATTCCAATAATTTATGTGGCCACTGCCGGATGTTGTAACGGGACTCGTGCATGGTGCCGCAGCTGTCAATGTGGTGGTCATCATGGATAAACCATGTAGAGCCTGGTTTATCTTATTTCAAGCCTCCCTGTGCACTCGGTATTGCATCATATATAATAGGATTCAGTAGCATAAAGATGATGGCCTCATGCGACTGCAACTCGGGAAATGACTCACTTAGCTTGGACAACCACCACTTGATGCGTGCCATAGTATCAAAGAGTATCTCACGCGGTAGGTGTTTGGGTCTGTACAATGCTTCAAACATCTGCTAAGGCCTTGCTCGGAAGTGATCTAACACTAGTTTTTTTAAATCTTCTTCATAGATCAGTTTGACAGGTAAATCTAATTAGACTGCAGCTATCCGGTCAACTAATTCCTGTACAGCCTAGACTCCAATTGGTACATCGAATAAATATTCTTACGGTCGACCAGAGGCTTCAAATTATTTGACTCTCAACTGTGGCCTTTTCACATCCAGGGGTGCAAGCATAGGCTTAAACTCTGATGACGGTTGGAAAACAATCGCAGATTCGAATAAAAACACTGCAATATGTCTATCTGCTGCCTCTTGGGCGCGGTAGCTATTGTTGAATTCACCTTAATTTATTGGGCCGTTTATGTGGACTCCCTCAGTATTTATTATCAGTGTGTTGTCCAGGCGAAACATTAGTATTCCTACCCTTGCAATAAAAGTGATAATCTGTGCAGACAAAATACTTACTGAATTTTCCAATCCGTAAAAAGTCATTTTACTCAAAACAAATGCTTAATTTTTAATCAATTACTTACAGGATTTTATTATAATTATAAAATCATTGTAGATAATGAGAATGTTGATTGTTAAGGGATATTGTAGGTCAATTTCGTTGCTTTGATGGAGTTTGCTAAACGTTGTATGAATGCGACCCGCAATTATTTCAAGCGTTGATCGATCAGCTAAATGCTTACTGATTTAGGAAGACTATTATACAAATAAACGTATGCTAGTACACATGCCAATATTTCGTGCCTATTATAACAGTTTCACTTTTGGATATGAACGTCGTAACAGCCAAATTTAGCATGATTTACTGCCTTTACTTTTGCAAGCCAATGTCGGTGTAGAGGTTGCAGGCCAGGTGCGATATTTTACAATTTAACGAAGAACAGATTTTGCTTAACAGGTATGTTGACATTCGGATGGCCGATTCTGCATTATACAAACTGACTAAATGCTCCAGACAGACATATCCGACAAAATTACTTTATAAATTATGGCTGGAGTTAAAAGGTCGTTATCATCCACCGTTTCTTTGTAGGCCACTACACAAGAAGCTGCCGGCAACTGTTGCAGCCCTTTAGTAAATAACTGAGGAAAGTTTTCTTGTATCGTGAATATCAGTTCTTCGGTTATCCATTGTCTATATGACGAAGGATTAATATTTGTGGTAAACATTGAATTTTCGACAGTGAATTAAAGTCACGACGTCTGACGCGTATCCTATGCTAGTGTTAAAGTATGCTATCGTACATAGTGCGAAAGGCATGTGGTTTGCCGAGTTCGATTTCAAGCAAGGTGTTTTGGAAAATTGATATTCAGTGTCCAAATAGATGAAAGCTTGTTGTGCAGGTACCGTAAGGACCAAACCTTACACAATTGTGCCATTTAGACTAACGAAAGATGCAGAAGTCATTTATTCTATGACGGATGACTTTGTAGCATACCTGCTACACACCTAAGCTTGCGTATGTTGTCATTTTTTATGCAGTCAACGCTGTAGACTTAGGAGTGCGTATGTGTAAACTAAGGCGCAAGGCCCTGCAATGGCGTTTGCACTTTAAGCCTAATAAGAGACAAATTATTGAACATACATGGTTTCTCAAATACTTTTTTTAACCTATTGTAGGAGGTATTGTGGTTATTGTAAGAGTTTTTGCGGGGTAACTGTTTATTTAGCGATGCTATGCCATTCCTACATATGCCTGTTAGCGGTCGCCGGAGAAAATTAGTTTCGTGGACCGTGCTCATGATTAAAACCAGATCTCTTTTCAATGGGTGATGTGAGAAGGCTAAGTCGAATTATCATACGTATATTATAAACAATGTTGCAAAGTTAATTAAAATTCCCTATAAGTTTAAATTGACCGTGCTCTAGACGGCAGCAAAATAATATATTGTCAACACAAGTTAGTATCTAGGCCAAGAAGCAAAGTCATAATAAACACAATAAATAAATCCAGAATGTCTTAGCTGAACTGTTAGTTTCGGATAAATGATTGAGAAATACACAAAATATAAATCCAGAATGTCTTAGCTGAACTGTTAGTTTTTATGTATAAATGAATAAAACACACAAAATATATATCCAGAATGTCTTAGCTGAACTGTTCGTTTCAGATAAATGATTGAGAAATACACAAAATATAAATCCAGAATGTCTTAGCAGAACAGTTAGCAGTTATGTATAAAGGGTTAAAACACACGAAATATATAAATCCTGGCTTTGAGTGCTAAATCCCATAAATCCACTGCATGTAACTGGCGTATTACGCGCTGGTGTCATTATTATTAAACAAAGCTCTATTAATTACAAATAAAATTGCAGTTCAAGAAATCTAAATTTAAACTGCTTGAAACTAACAGAGATTGTTTCTAAAATCACAGTTAGGAGAAATATTGTGTAAAACCAGAATTAGCATATGTGACCTTAAGGAAAACCGGATCCGATGAAATTGATAATCGTTGGGATGTAATGCGGAGCCGCGCATTATACTATGGCTGTCCATCAGTTGACTCTAATTTCAATTCGATGCAGGAATGCTTAAATATGCAAAGGCTGGTGAGCCCCTCATATTGCTATTTTATTATTTTTCCAACATCATTAGAGCCTGATATCAATACAAGTGCTCAGTTTAATAAAGGTTATATTCCAGATTCAGTTCTTTAGGAATTTCAAATAGTAAGTAAGTGAATTTCTATTAGTATGTGGAACATATAATAACAAAACCTTGTCCATATATAAAAGCCAATTTATACAATTCTTAAACTAGATTTGTTAAATTTTCCTAATTCATGATATCTGGCTTCCTATTGGTAATTTAAATTTTCTCTATAACCTACACTTTGTGCTTCTATAAATTATTTACATTAAATATTTTATTGATAAACTATATGCCTAAATATGAATAATTAAAATATAATTAATTAAGAAATCAGCTAGTTCTATATATAGTCGCACTTCTACTATTATAATTATTATAATTATTTTAATTATTAATTTATTACTTATTTAATAAATATAATTTAAATTTTTTTAATCTGAAACTGATTAATTCAGATGTTTAATACTGTCTTGTTGCTCTGGCACACCTTCCCTTTGCTAGGCAGTGAGTGCTGATATGATGTTGTACGCAGCAGGACTTTGTCCATGTCTTACGCTATCATTTGAAATTCTTAAGTAGCCATCCGATTTGCTATAGCTTATGAAGACGTTGAGTTTACGAATAATGCAAACTTTAGTATCACTGACCAATGTTCTTCTGGAGAAATGTTTCTTTCGTACGGCATTCTCATTCAATTTATTTCTGATGAGTAGGCCATTAGCTGCCCTTACCTATTCCAATTATATTTGAAGCCAACCAGCAGAGATACTTTTCTCGTTTGTTTTAGGCAAAAACAGAATAACCCAAAGCAAAGAAGAACGAGTTATTATTTGTTCAGTTTGGAAAGAAGTTTTCAATGTAGACCGGTTAATTAGCTGCTCTGACTTACATTTGGTGGAAATGTGACTAAATCGCACAGCATTCCACAAAACATATGTACACGTAACGAATGTGTGCCTACGTTTAACTGTAAGGGACTTTTGCGAGATTTATTATTCCCTACATTAGTTTGGTAGCGGCTGTGGAGATCCGTGCACATGATTAATCCCCGGCTTTTTCCCGATGGGTGATGAGAGAAGACCAATGCGAATGATCACATATGTATTGTAAAAAACACCGCGTGTGGAATCATAAGTAATCCAAATTGACCGTGCTCTAGACGGCAATAAAATTAAATTTTAACACAAATGAATGTCTTAAACACCAGTCACAGTCAAACTAAATTGTCCGTACTCTAGACGGCAAAAAATAAGAACATTGTTCACAAAGATGAATGTCTTCTGCACAAGTCACAGTTAAACAAAATTGTCCATGTACTAGATGGTAGCAAAATGAACGCTGTTTATAAAGTAGCATATTTTGCACACAAGCAATTATTCTTTCACAAATGTCTGAATTGAAATGAATATATGCAACCGATTGAAAATACATGATGATATGAACATAGTCACTGTTAAAAGTTGTCACTGAAAATAAATGGATGAAATTCGTGTAAAGACTTCAATGATAGAAATTCACAAATAATTATTTCACTGTTTGCTATGTTTTTAACTTATGTCATTATAATAATCCATTGTTCTCTGAAATTTGGATAGGCATAGTTAAATGTGAACAGTAAATCCCTTGCATAAACTGCGAATAATCCAACTGAGCGAAATAAATCCACTGTGACACAATAATCCACCGCATGTTCCATGCGTATTGCGCGCGAGTGTGTATATTTAATAAACAACCCTATTAATTACAAATAAAATTGCAGTTCAAGAAATCTGAATTAAAACTGCTTGAAACTAACATAGATTGTTTCTAAAATCACAGTTAAGAGAAATATTGTGTAAGAACCGAGTTAGATTATTTGACCTTAAAGAGCACTTTATTTGTCAAAATCGAACATCGTTTGGTTGTAACGCGGAGCCGCGTGTTACATAACCTCATTTGTGTAAGATATTCAATTTTTTCATGTTTATTGTTAGTACATACCGAAAAATTTTTAATTTAATTTTACCCTTCTTTAAATGAGAACATTATATATATATATATATATATATATATATATATATATATATATATATATATATATATAGCGGTATATCTCCTAATCCGGACAACACACCAAACTTGAACTGTGCAGCATTGAAAATTCAGCTTCGATTTTCAAAACTTTCGACTCAAAAAATTCTCGCTGTCACACTAGTGTGTAACACGCGGCTCCGTGTTACAACCCAACGAAGGTCGAATTTTACAAACGCTGTGCTCTTTAAGGTCAAATATTCTAACTCTGTCCTTAAACAATATTTCTCTTAGCTGTGATTTTAGGAACAATCTCTTAGTCTCAAGCAGTTTTAATCGATATTTCTTGAACTGCAATTTTATTTGTAATTAATAGTGTTTTTATAAAATAGACAGAACCGCGCGCGATCCGAGAGGATCACGCGGTGGACTATTGTGTCAGTGAATTTATCTCATTAAATCTGATTATTCGTTACTATGAAAATGATTGATTGTTTACTATAAAAAACAAGGAGTTAAACATTTGTGAGTTGTTTGTCATTTAAATCTTTAAACGGTTTACACAAAACATTTTCCTTTATGAACATAAATCATTTTACTAGGCTCATATTATCATGTATCTTTAATCGTTTGACTACTCATTACAATCCAGACATTTGTGTAAGAATAACCAATTGTATGTAAAACATTTTCTTTATAAACATAAATCATTTTACTATGTTCATATTATCATGTATTTTCAATCATTTGACTATATTCACTCCAATCCAGACATTTGTGCTAAACATTTCACTTTATAGACATAAATCACTTTTATTTTTGCCGTCTAGAAGACGGACAATTTAGTTTAATTGTGAACGGTATTTAAAACATACTTTTGCATTAAAATCTGTATTATTGCCAACCAACTCATTCAATTCGGATTAACAGTGAATTATATTTATATATGCTACATTGTGTGGAATATATCTATGAAACCTTTCTTCAGTCTTCTCATATCAACCATCCGAAAGGGATCAGAGACTGATTGGGTGCACGGGTAGTAATAATGGCCACCATTGATATGTAGTAGGGGTAAAAAATCACGAACTAGAAAGCAACTCCGCAAAATACCCCTACATAATGGTGCCCCGGTTCGTCGAACTCACAGCCAGTAAGGAATTAATAAACAGCTAGATTTTGAGAAATTCAAGCACTTTCAATGAAGGCCACTACACACGTTATTGCCTCGGAAACGGCTGCACATACCCGCGCACAGACGCGACGTTCAAATGGGCGCGGTCACCCTCAACAACTCAGGAGGATCCGCCCATGGAAGGTTCGGAAGACGGGTGGGGTCAGCCTCCTCGGCGGCAGCAGAGGCTGAGCACCCCAAATTGTTGGCCGCTCCACGTCTGATGGCTCGAAGCACGTTGCCTTCGCGGTAGAGCGCAATCAAACTATTGTCTTTACAGCGACGGCTCCAATTAAGTCATGCTTCAAACGCCCAAATGCCAGCAATCAATCTCATCGCCGGTTGCCACTATCAACATACTTTCTCATCCGTGACGCAATCTCTGGCGAATGAATTGTCATAGACACTGGATCAGATGTAAGCTCACTACGCCATAATTATCTCGAACCCACCCACCCAGTCGACACCAGCAGTCTGACCTGCGCCAATGGCTCCAACATAGCGACGTTTGGGGTACGAATACACACAATCTCGTTCTCCAACTCAAAATGATGTTTCAAATATCCGTTCATCATCGCCAACACGACATGAAACATCATTGGACGTGACTTTCTCGAACACTTCGACCTAACCATCCGTCCAAGAACGCTAGAGATAGAGAAACCAGTATCAGTGTTGACAGAGCCAAAATCAGTCTTTACACGGTATGGCAGAGCAATAACACTTCCTGTAAGGTTAGCCCCCTTCATTGTGCACTAATTTTCACTGTCGGGGGGGTGTATGTAACACGCGGCTCCGTGTTACAACCCAACGGAAGGTCGAATTTTACAAACGCTGTGCTCTTTAAGGTCAAATATTCTAACTCTGTCCTTAAACAATATTTCTCTTAGCTGTGATTTTAGGAACAATCTCTTAGTCTCAAGCAGTTTTAATCAATATTTCTTGAACTGCAATTTTATTTGTAATTAATAGTGTTTTTATAAATTAGACAGAACCGCGCGCGATCCGAGAGGATCACGCGGTGGACTATTGTGTCTGTGAATTTATCTCATTAAATAAGATTATTCGTTACTATGAAAATGATTGATTGTTTAGTATAAAAAACAAGGAGTTAAACATTTGTGAGTTGTTTGTCGTTTAAATCTTTAAACGGTTTACACAAAACATTTTCCTTTATGAGTATAAATAATTTTACTAGGCTCATATTATCATGTATCTTTAATCGTTTGACTACTCATTACAATCCAGACATTTGTGTAAGAATAAATAATTGTATGTAAAACATTTTCTTTATAAACATAAATCATTTTACTATGTTCATATTATCATGTATTTTCAATCATTTGACTATATTCACTCCAATCCAGACATTTGTGCTAAACATTTCACTTTATAGACATAAATCACTTTTATTTTTGCCGTCTAGAAGACGGAAAATTTAGTTTAATTGTGAACGGTATTTAAAACATACTTTTGCATTAAAATCTGTATTATTGCCAACCAACTCATTCAATTCGGATTAACAGTGATTTATATTTATATATGCTACATTGTGTGGAATATATCTATGAAACCTTTCTTCAGTCTTCTCATATCAACCATCCGAAAGGGATCAGAGACTGATTGGGTGCACGGGAAGTAATAATGGCCACCATTGATATGTAGTAGGGGTAAAAAATCACGAACTAGAAAGCAACTCCGCAAAATACCCCTACAAGTGAACGTGATAATGTTATTTTTTGGCGCACAAGTTTTAAATAATACCCAGCATATGGTGTAATGTATTAACATCGTTTCTGAAAATAGAAATTGAAGATTACGGCAGGAGTCATAAATATTTTTTTAATTTGAGTTGTAAATGATTAATCGGAGACACAATTTATTTGTAAATTGATTATGGCGAATCCTATTTCTTATGAATAGTTTAATCACAGATATTTTTAATTTGTTACTGAATATTAAAATTGGTGTTTGTGTGTGTGTCAAAATTTAATTGTAGTTCGTGTAAGCAATATTGAATAAATTATGTTGGTAACAGATGTAAGCAGAAAAATTGTTTTAAATTAAAATGATAAGCATTGCGATAATGCAGGTAAATTTCAGCTTTCGCATGATTTCAAACGACTTCTACAAATCTATTGTATTACTAAACAGTATTTTTTAAATTAATTTAGATTCTTATTCTAACATCACACAATCGCAACATCAATCAGAATTTTTTCACTGTAATTTTGCAATTGCTCAATATGCAATTTTTTAAAGTGCTTCCGGAGTGAATTTTAAATTTACGGGGCTTACTCGAATTAATTTGCTAACAAGTTTTAAAATAAGGTGCAATTCGATTGTGGGATGAAATTACTTCCTCGCATTTTGTCATTAACAGGTTACGTTATCATTTAACATTTTGTGCTTTTTCGATTTATTTCCCATTCCATATTGATTTTGTGCTTCTAAATGATGGCCAAATATCATATTACTTTGGCGTGTGAATTAAAACCAGCAATTTGGATATTTTTTAACTAAAACTTCTCAATGTAAATAATTTTTCAGCACTGATAAAAATAGTTTCTTCTTTTTATTTGGATATTAATTTGATAAGTTTTGCCGTATTTCTTCCTCCTTATCCAAACTAATTAATCTCTGTACAACAAAATCACCCAAAACTTTTGCCCAGTGTTTAAATAAAGTTTCGTTTTTCACTTTACTTTCGTTGCATCCTTATTAGCTTGTATTTGTTTAATTACACTAAATGATACACAAAATATACATATACGGTGGGCATTAGATAACTCATCGTCTATGGTAAAAATATGCTTTTAAAAAGTGATAGTTAACTTATCAGATCATTTGAAGAATTGTTTTTACCATTAGCTTGGTGTATAGGTTAAAAACGAGTTGTAGTAACAGATGCACAGAAGTAATTGTAATTCTTAATTTTGTTTCAAATAAGCATATCCTGCAATCCATTGTGTTGGAACCAGTAAGCGATTCGGCAACCATAGTGTTGGTAACCTTTACAGGATCGGCATATATTATATTATGTGAATTGGTTTTAAACTATCATTTAAAAAGTTAACTCGATTACTGCCTGAATACAAATTCGTATGGGATATTTTATCGTCCATTTGTCCAACATTTCTTGACTAACTATCTTGTGTGCATAGGACATAGCACCGGCTCCTACTGATGAGTCGCACTTAAACACAAAACGCAATTGTTAATGAGATTAGACATTTCGTTCATACTGACTTTGGTTTATCCTTCTGGATCTATTTGAACTAATTTGTTACTGTGTACTCAACACCTAATTTACAATTACAAATCAAATAAGGTAAAAATCTCAAACTAGTAGTTAGAAATTAAAGAATAAAATAATATACCAAGATTTATGGGAAACTAGCAACAACGAAGCAATTTCGAACAAGATAAAATTAAATACAAATAAACAAAAAAACAGTATATGGAACTAAAGGTCCATAAATAAAGTGTCTAAAGAATATTCCGAAAGTGAAGCATTGGCTAAACAAGTACAAATTAGATAAAGTAACAACTAAATACAAAAACCAACATGGTAAGAAAAGGTATTTAAAGAATGGGCGAAGTGATCGAAACTAGAAATACATCTTATAAAACCTAAAAATCGAGGACAGTGGAAGAATATAAGGATATTTAATTAAATAGATAGTTCAATAATTATATCCAATGTTACATTAATATGAACTTAAGTGAAGATAAGTGCTTTTTAGTAGAAAAAAGTAAATATTTTTCATCAATTAAGTTCTTATGAACGCAATTTAAACTTCTTTTTTCTTTTACATATTAAAATACGTTTGAAAATACACTTATCTTCCATTGCTTAATACTTTTAAGGCGTTTTATCACCAATAATTTTAGTTAAAATTCAGATTAGCGTTTTTCCTCGTTTGCTATCACAATATCAAGTGTTAGATAAAATTATATTTCAATCAATGTAGCTTTCTTTATATTTTTCATCGATTTTATTTAGGAAGATTCCCTGTAAATTACAGTTACACATTTCAATCTACAAAGTGCTAGCAGTTTACGTATAACTCCAGTTTGAATTATAGACAGATATTAATGAATGACGAGCCATATTTGATTTGTTTATTTGAAGAAACTTATATGCTGTATTATGTCTTCTTCTAATTATACACGGATGCATAGATTTTACTAAATACACTTCATTAAAATTACAACGATTCATTTCACAAAAACCGGTTCAATTTTTCCAAATTGATTAGGAGGCAAGCTGACAAATGACCAAGTTGTTTTAAAAAAGATCTTATTTTTATTTGGCAACCGAAGCGCATACTTAAATCAGAATTCGATTTAACCAATTACTTCCAATCCAAGTTTGTGTTCTGTAGTTTACGCTTATTAGGTCTGAAATATATCTTAACATCGCTAGCATCATTTCACATTATATTACTTTTAATGACTAAGCGTTACTTTGGAAAATTTCCATTAGACATTTAAGAGTATCTGAACGATGTTTGGAATCGCAATTCCTAAAACTCCATATTATAGTAGACATAAGAATTCCTATCTTCGTTTAACATGAGTGATTTGACTAAATTCGAATCGAGACAAAAGCAACCGGATGTGTTTATGGAAGGCTTATCCAAAGAACAGCAAAGTAACAAATTAGATGAGTGTCAGTAAAACTTTTCAATGGAAATGTAAATGCAAAAATTGAATCAAATTCCCTTTAGTAAATTAATTATTAAAAATGGATTTCAATTTACAAGTCTCTGTTTTGAATAGAGACAGTGAACAATTCAAGCTTGTAGATTCTATCAGTGTTCCAATTAAGCTTTTTTATGTTGACAAAGGTATTTTTTCACTTTGTAACATTTCGAGATCAAGGTTAAACAAAGCAAACCCATAAAATGAACCGCATATGTTAAAAAGCATATAGAAATAATAGTTGGAAGTACTAAGAATTAGGTCGTTCTTAACTTACGCAGCTTCAACCTGGGACCAAATTAGAAGAAGGTCAGTGAAACGTGCTTGAAGCTGTACATGGAAAGGTTGTGAAATGAATATGCCTTGTATCTTAATGCATGTAGGCATCTAGGCTGCAATTTGTATCTTTACAATCATTGTAGTTTAAGAGACTGTTACTGTAAAAGAATAGTTCACATAAACCACTTGAAGGATATGTGTGTGACAAGGTCGTGACTATCCGCAATCACACGTCCTATTGTAGGGAACTTGTTCACAAACTCTGTTTTACTCAAACATATATAAAATACACAACCAAATTCCAAACGATTTGAGAGATTTGTCATCTGGTAAGGTGTCTTTTAAACGGTTTTCTGCTGAGATCGAAATTATTTTTGATCCTATTTATCTCTTGGATTCTAATCATGACAACACTTCCTCCGTATTTACAAAGTGAAACCAATCAAAAGCAAGATTCCACCAAAAAACTTCTTGAAATAAGTCGGTATTATGTCCTATATAAACAGAGTCTCTTTTTAAGTAAATATATACAGATAGACCTAATGAATTCAAATATCATAAAAATCTTAGAAAAGCTGATACATAGTTGTTATTTGACCAAAATTTACTATCAGAATGTTCTAGATAGTTTATGTAAAAATAACTTAAGACAATTATGAAACTGGCAAAACTTTATTACTTACTAGAGACAGGATTTTGAAGAGATGGGAATAAAAATTGAGGGTTCACAAAAAAGAGAATTTGCATCCATCTGCTATGAGAAAGTCGAATTGAGAATATAACTGTAAATAGCTGAGCAAAAATAACAGACGCTTACATATTTTTTAGCGTAGCACGGTAAAACTTTTAAACGTCAACGAAAAATTTCTTTCATATAAATAAAAACGCTCATAATAGAAGGACGATCAGAATCGTCTCAGTCGGACAATAAATTTGATTCTATCAAGTGGAGCTATAATCACCAAGCAATTGCTACGCTTATAAATATAGTTTAAATAGTTTTTGGACAAAATTAAATTTATTTGTATAACTGAATTAATCACAAAAAGGATCACTTCTGCGCAAATAGTGGAAACCAGCGAATGTGCACATCGCCCCCGGCTTAACACCTAAATGACAAATTAAAAAAAATTGTTTCAACCGTTAACGTCCAACTCAAAAGAAACACTAATTACACAGATGCAAATGCTAGCTGTGCACGTAGTGAAATACTGCCTATCTGTATATTTTGCTCAACCAATTATCCAAACTAGCTAATGCACAGTATACATTTTGGGCAGGATTCGTGTGGTTGGTAAGATATCTTAGTTTTAGCGTTGCGGCTGCCTGTAAATTTGCAAACCTCTTTCCCCATCAAATGATTAAAAATATATTTTACACAATCTCTCCAATGCGACCGAACGTAAATATTGAGGTAGTTGAAAGAAAACTATTTTATACTGCATCTACACTGCCATCGTATTCTCACCTATTTCAATTCTTGCCGTGCTTCTGGTTCGACCTTTGTTACCCTCACTTTGTCATTCAGATTCAATTGATAACAGATGAAATGTTTGCGATGGGCCAATGTTTGACTGGTCACCTTGCCCTTTACCAACGCTTGAGCACCCACATAAATTATGGCAGGTGATTTTGAATATTGCCAATTTACGGAAATAGTCGCCAGGCAAAGGAATCTCTGACATCATTTTCAACACCGCCTGTTGTTGTAGACAAAGTATACCGCAAGACCAGTTCCTGTAAGCGCGTCGGATCACGCTATGTACCAGGCTGATTGTGACACTAATGGAGTACAACCTGATTCGGCATAAAACCTGTTTGTTCTGTCGTCGCATTTATACAGAATGATACGTTGCCAATAGCGCATGATTTACCTTCAGGCTGCAAACTTATTTTTTGAACTCAGTTGAATTAAATCACGGCCCTAGAATCTTACCAGCTACACAAATGCATCAAAGCAACACATATATTGCTTCTTCATTTATAGTATGAGCCTAAACAACCTTATGTAGAATAACGTCACAAATCCTTCTTAGTCAATACATTTTTCTACCATTTTAAAAACATACTTCACACAGACAATGTGCAGGAATCTATTATTCTTCGTTGCAATGAACAAAGTCGGTATGAATTTTTCCCGTCAATACAGCTTGAATGTTGGAGGACGGCGCATGTCAATATTCCTCAATGTCATCTTCCATGCCATTTAAAAAACAGCCAGCATTGCGACGTATCTGATACTACTGGCGCCAGTAAGGTCCAAAGTAACTTGTTAAAAATAGAATTCTGTTGAATCACAAATGCAAACCTTTTATGTTGACAAATTTATAGATAACTATTCATTGTTTTATGCCAACCGAGGAAGTGTGAAAAAGAAAATTTTCTTGTTCAGTAATTTTATAAAATAGAATAGAATATCTTTATTTGGATTCAAACCACACATATTCCATCAAATAATAAAATTGGAAAATGTACAATATATTAAAAAAATTATCACATCACATAAAATTGTGCAATTAATCTCATGTAGATAAGTATATCTCACTAGTTGTACTATACAATATAACAATATCAGAAAGTTCGACTGAAAAGAATAATATATACATCATCAAATTAGGAACAATTAAGGTATAATTCGAGTGTAACATTATGCAAAAATTGAGAACCATGACTAGCAATTGATTGTATGTAATGTTAACTAACATGAAGATATAGTGCATAACATTTCAATTATAATAATACAAAACTTGGAAATAAAAATCTCAAGAAAATCTGTTTCCGATAACAATTATCCTTGTCTTGTATTCAACCATGAGAAAGTATTATCATAATCAAAATAAAAAATATCAGCAGGATTGCAGACTTTTTCAAGTTCAGTAGATAAAATTTTAAAGAACAATAATTTAACAATGTTGTTTTTAACATGCCTCCATAAAAGCACTGAAAATCCTGAATTATAAATATCGCGATTCACACAAATTTATAATGTAAGATAATCGAATGAACAGGGTAGAGATTCATTCATTTATTGAAAATCTTATTTACCTGTTAAAATATTGCAGTGATTCAAATGGTAAATTTTAGACCGGCGTATGCGCGCATGGAAGATCTTACTAATTTTTCCTAGACTTTACGATATAATTTGGATTGCAATGAGCATAATATGGTTGGTGGTGATTTTATTAGAATTCTGAACTGCGAAATAAATCATCTGTCCTCTAATATGGATCTGACGCAAGTAATAAAAGAACAAACTAGGAGATCGGAATATTAGGAGGCGGAATTGTCATTCTTGTACAATTATGGGGTTTATATTTCTTCAAGAAAACTGAACATAATATCCTTATCCTTGCAGGACGAAATTAGTGTGTTCAAGTACAGAAAATCGCGGCTGCGAATGCACATTTTGAATATTTATAAATTAGCTTGGATCTGCTAGAAAAAGTAAGCAGACAAGATGATAATACTTGTTTTTTTAGAACGCATCATCAAATAGTATGAATTAATAAAGATTTCATATTATGCTGATTAGTTGAATATGCAGCATTCGTTATTAACATGTTTCCGTGTAGGAAAGATGTCGGTCCCGCCTGAGGCCAGTGGTCATCAAGTTAGCCAAGCGACCTGTAAATTCTCAAATTTGAAAAAATTAATAAAGGATTATGTCCATGCTACAGAATGACAACTTAAAAAAGAGAAACGGAAGCAAATTTTGCCATTTTATGAAACGAATAGTGAATTAACAATTTATTTTACCGGAATAGATTGGTAGGTTAATGTGCAATCCACAAAATGTAAGTTGTACAACTACAATACCTGAACTGCTACATAACGAGCAGTTGCATCTATACAATAATTGTAAAATATTAGTTAAACTAAATAGAAAAATTATATCAATAAAAAAATGACCACAAATGTATAAAGATTAATGATATGCATCCATTACATAAAGCGATTCTGAAAATAACTGCCAAGTTTAACAATTATGAGACAGTTAATGCACAGAATTAGTAATCCAGCTAATGCAAATTATTATAATTTAATTTTAACCGTTACTTCTTTCGTAAAAATAATTAACTTCCATTAAAGCCTACATGGATTAACGAAAAACGCCTACCGCTGTGAATATACTACTCATGGAGAAGTATTTAAGAACAATGCGAAATTACGGGAACATTAATTGTCTTGATTGATTTCCCACAAATAATATATTTTGTGTTACGGAGAACTAATACATATATAGGCAACTTTGTATTATCTATTGAGTACCTCGTAATAAACTTGCTCAAATGGGACCAGAAGGATATACCCAAGTCGGCAGAACCGAGAGATATCATTTTACGTATATATACATATAAAACATCCTGATGACACACCAGTAGGAGCCTCAGCATTTAAAAAAACTCTAGTTTGTTATCCTTAATAGGATATAGAGCGTATTATCGGCTCCTAATGATGAGTCGTCACTAAGTTAGAAATGCATGTGTAAACTACACTATACATTTCATTCCTGCTGGCTTTTGCATATGGTTTTGATTCTATTTTAATTAATTCATTATTATGTATGCAAGACATAATACATATTTATATGTCTTAAAAGCGTATGACTCTATTTTATAATTCTATTATGAGGCTGATTTTTTTAATTAACGATCAACCCCGATATTATCAGACTAATAACTCTTATTTATACAATTGGGGCATTGTTATCCAAGCAAATAGCACGCAATACAGACTGACAAAAATTTCCTCTATGGTATGGCAATGTCCTAGTTTAAGGCTAACATTATTAAAAAAAGTATTGTTTGCGAAATTGCAAAGCAAGAAGGTCAAAGGACAAGTATACAAGTTACTTTTAATCAAGGTTGCGAAATTGATATAAACACCTGACTCATTATGTACTTACATTTGTCAGTGTAAACTATTTATTGCATAGTGTGGAAAAAGAATTTCATCCAGTAGACCGGTTTTGTCCTTATTGGGAATTCATCGAGACCTGTCCGCGGCAAATTCTGTTCAGTACGTGATGAGTTCCCAATAAGGACAAAACCGGTCTACTGGATGAATTGCCTTTTCCACACTATTCAATACTTAGTTTATTCTGACAAATGTATGTACATAATGGGTGAGGTGTTATATCAAGTTCGCAACCTTGATTAAAAGTAATTATCACCGCCCGCGCAACCAATGTTCGTTTAAATATGCAAGTTTGTAGATTATCTAAAATTATCTTCACAATTGATCTAAAAAATATTGATTTCTCGATGAATAGCAAAACAACGTAGATTTATTATCTGAGTAGATAGTTAGTAACGCTTGGTTGAAGGTTATCTTAAAGACACTCAGGCATTAAAATTCGGTCGCGAGACAGAATTGAACTATGCTTATATTCATCATGCTGTTATTAATTACACGTTTAGAACAAGGTATAATATTTAGTCAAGGGTCTAGACACGATCATTAAATTGACATCTATTACTGAAAGACAAATTGAAAGAACAAATGGGCGCTAATATAGAAAAACATTTTATCGAATGTATACAATTTTATTAGACAAATCTTTCAATACGAATCGGCTTCTTGGATGCCGATGAAAAAGTTTTATTATGCATGATAGAAGCTGTAAATAAAGGGATGTGCAACGCATCTGTCTGGTACCTTACACTACATACGCCAATAGATTACAGTTTATATAGCTGAAAACCTTATGGTTCAAAGGACCTTGCAGTAGTTTAAATATACTAGTTTTTTGTGATGTCGAAAGAACACTGTGGCCTGGCAATATTGACATCTTTTCTCGTATTTTTGCTTATAAATTTATTCTTTACCTCGAATATTCCTTTATATATTTAAACCGATATGTTACAATTTTTATTATTTTGTACTTCATTTTCTACCACAATGAGTCAAATTTTATTCCTGTAACCCCACCTTAAGTGCTCTTTTGTGTATGCTATAGTGATGTTGCAACCTTGAACATAACAATGTCTAACTTTCAAGAATTGATAGGTTGGTTGTCCAGAATCCAAAGAAAATGAATATAATAAAGCAATAAACGATTCAATGTCTTATGGCTATCCCAGACAATTTGTAGGAGACTTTTGCGAGATTAATTCTTCCCTACATTATTTTGGTAGCGGCTGTGAAGATCCGTGCACCTGATTAATCCCCGGCTTTTTTCCGATGGGTGATGAGAGAAGAACAATGCTAATGATTACATATGCATTGTAAAACAAACCACGTCTGGAATCATAAGTAATCCAAATTGACCGTGCTCTAGACGGCAATAAAATCAAATTTTAACACAAATGAATGTCTTAAACACCAGTCACAGTCAAACTAAATTGTCCGTACTCTAGATGGCAAAAGCAAAAACATTATTCACCAAGGTGAATGTTTCATGCACAAGTCACGGTTAAACAAAATTATCCATGCACTAGACGGTGGTAAGATGAACGCTATTTATAAATTTGCATGTCTTTCACACAAGCAATTATTCCTTCACAAATGTCTGAATTGAAATGAATATATGCAACCGATTGAAAATACATGATGATATGAACATAGTCACTGTTAAAAGTTGTCACTGAAAATAAAATGAAGAAATTCGTGTAAAGACTTCAATGACAAAAATTCACAAATAATTAGTTCACTGTTTGCTATGTTTTTAACTTATGTCATTATAATAATCCATTACTCTCTGAAATTCGGATAGGCATAGTTAAATGTGAACAGTAAATCCCTCGCGTAAACTGCGAATAATCCAACTGAGCGAAATAAATCCACTGTGACACAATAATCCACCGCGTGTTCCATGCGTATCGCGCGCGGTTCTGTATATTCAATAAACAACCCTATTAATTACAAATAAAATTGCAGTTCAAGAAATCTCAATTAAAACTGCTTGAAAATAACAGAGATTGTTTCTAAAATCACAGTTAAGAGAAATATTGTGTAAGAACAGAGTTAGATTATTTAACCTTAAAGAGCACTGTATTTGTCAAAATCGAACATCGTTGGGTTGTAACGCGGAGCCGCGTGTTACAAATTAATTGAATCAATTATTAAAAGGGGAATTAAACAGAAAGAGACATATTATGGGCCAGAAAAGAAAATAATCTACCTAAACATCCCATTTAAGGGGGATGCAGTTTCCCGAATGGCACTAAAGAAAGTTGAAGCATCATTAACACGCATATTTAATGCAGCTAAACTACGAGTTTAATCTAAGGAACACATTTGCTTTTAACAACAATCAAAGAGGAACAGCTGTTAATGCCGACATTAACTGTTATTTACCAATATACATACGAAAGTTGTCGATCAATTTAGGTAGGCTGATCGCCCAGACGGTTAATTACTCGAATAAGAGAACATTCCAACCTCAACGTCGGTTTTAAATCAAATGGTGAATACACGTTTGTAATTGTGCAACACATTATTGAGAGCTGACACTTATGTTCTCCAGACGTAATATTTAAGGTAATTAGTAAATGCAATAACAGAATGGAGCTAGCCTCATATGAAGATTTTTGGATAAAAAAATTTGCAGCCGGACAGAAGAAGCATATTCAGGCATTGAGCTTTGACTAGAGGTGATGCACGCAATTGATTGGTTGTTTCCCTTATTTCCTACTCTCTCCATGTTCACATTTTTCTATCTTGTTTTGCCTTTCAGTTTATATATAAGGAAATGTTCGTTTGTAGATACTTGAGGTTAATATGAGTAAGAAGTAGTTCTTGTATCTGATAAAATTTATTTTACTTTTTGCACATGGAAATGGTACTATGAATCTATTTTTTAGTTATAATAATGACTCAATTGTTTATGTTTTATTATACATAATTATATGAACAAATAATGATTAGTAATTTGTGTATATACCGTATATAAAAAATGGAATGTATCATATGTGATTCGATTACAAATAACAAATTTATATTCTAATTCTAAGATGCATTTAATAAATATTATCAAACATCAAAACTCTATATAATTAATGAGGAAATAAATATTTTGCAGTCGTTATTCTAAAGAAAACTACAAAATACAGTACTACCGAAATTTAAATGCATTCCTAGTTGAAAGGTAAATATTATAATCGATTATTTATGATCATTGAACAAAAACAGATTGTAACTCCCAGCACAAAAACTATTAAAAATCTATTATTGAATCAACATCTGTGTTTTATATGTTAATGCTTCATGTGACTCATACAAAGTAGAAAATTGAAAACTGGAAAAATAAGAGAGCTTAAAAATTTCCAAAAAATGTCATTGCTCTTTTTGCAAAACTGACGATGAATGTGAAAAATAGAAAACGTTTATTTTGGAATGCCAATAATTACTTTGTGTACTTTATGATTTTTAAAATTTCTAGATTATCATTATAATAGTAGTGTTGTCTGACAAGCTTAATCACAAGTTTTAAAAAAATGCAGAATTCCAGCTGGCATCCTTGAAATTTTTGCTTATAATTGACTTACAAACAACAACATGATGAGTTAAACAAAAATTGATTGCGCGGGTGGTGGTAAAATTAATTTAAATCAAGTTTGCGAGCTCAATGTAAACCCCAATCCCATTGTATGAAAATTGTCGTAGAACAACATAGCAAAACAACCGCCAGTCACAAGTACTGATGTGTTTTGACCTTCCATGATCATCATCAGAGTACGACGGCAAACTAACATAATGAGTTATCATGCGTGTCGACCATTGAATAATGATGCAAAATGTAGTTTAACAATCACATCTTGTAGCACGATGCATTTTTTTCATTTGGTTCTTGCTCCGTATTGTAAATATCTTACAGACGTTTCTATCCTTATTTTCTTGGATTATCGATAAGATTATGATATCGCACAATACAATATCAGAAAATTTGACTTCAAATTGGTATATCTCGTTCAGACATATTGATGTTTCTTTAAAACTGTCATAGATAGAGCTATAAATGATAATCAATTAAGGTTTGGATAAGACCAGATATAAGGCAATAAGCAAATATTGACCATCACCAAGTTATAACATTCATTTCTAAATATATTAATATATATGCAACCCTAAGCGATTTTATACTTGCGAAATAATTTTAACTAAATTGCCTAATTAATTTAATGATACAGAGGATCGGTGGAGTTTATAAATTTAATGTTATCTACGCCGTTTTCAAATACAAAAATGTATAACCTATGCATATATACGTATATAGGTTTATCAATTACAGTGTAGGTTAACCCATATGCATGCTAATTGTACTGTTGTTCTTTAAGTTCTTTTCTGGTGTATGTGATCTGCAAGGTATGTAGATGAGTCATTCATTGACATTTGAATTCACTTCCAGTGCTAAGCTATTTGTGCGTGAAACTCAATTATCAGTTTAGTTATCATATGCAGAATGCGATATGTTATGAATAGGTGAGAGTTTAGTGCAGCTAGACAGCACTTATTGCCTGGTTTTCTCATCCAGCCTCGCTGAATAATTACAGCAATTTATGCATTAGTTAAATAGGTGGAATACAGAGTTAAGGCGCAGCGCATTAGCGAAAAATCTATGTAATCAATAGCGTAGTAAGCGAATTGCGTATAAAATGCATTTATTTATGAGTTTCCTATTTGACATTTCTTGACTGATATAAAAATATAGTTTTTTTGAGAACATTTGCATGTACTGTTTATTAAATTTATTAAAATTAAATCATGAAATAAGTTAGCCGGCACTTATGTCCTCAATTAATAATG